>PVHY01006499.1:0-56023 GCA_004024945.1 Uropsilus gracilis | reverse complement strand
TATTTAGATATGAATTTCACAGATTAAAAAAAAACCGATTTAGTATTAAAATACTAAGTATGTTTCAGTCCCCATAATCTATCACTAACCTAAATTTAGTTCATAAAATATATCAAACCTGAATACAAACTTTCAAAAGGCAGAAAATAAGCAATGGTTTCCAAAGCAGAAGATCTGAAAAGACCAACTAAGGATAATTTTTTTTTTTTTTTAGACTAGGTCTCGCTATTTTTGCCCATGGAGCCGCAGGCTCATGTTGCCCGGGGTACCACAGACTCAAGCAATCCCCAGCCTCAGCATCCCAGGTAGCTGGGATTACAGGCGTGTGCCACCGTGCCCAGCTATTTTTTGTGACTAGGTTTCGCAGTGTTGCCCCGAGGGGGACTCGAACCACTATCTCCAGACCCCGCCACTTCATAGGCGGAAGCTTACAGGCATGCACCACCGTGCCGGGTCAAACTAAGTATAATCAATTTTACATCGGAGGCCATTATAAGGGTTTTTTGGATGCAAAGACAAATGTATCAACAATATAACAAAGAAAATAATTTCAAGTTGGTCCTAAGAGCTAATTTGAAATAGGAAAAAAAAAAGACTAAAAATAATACAGACCACTCACAGTGGATGTAACATAACTAGTTAATAAATATTTTCAGAATGTTCAACCTTGCTCAGGATCAAGCAGACGATTTTAAAAACTTTGAGATTCCATTTCAGAGCCACTGATATGAATAAAAAAATTAAAATATGGAAATATCAAGTACTGAAAAGGATATGGAGGAACATAAACTCTTATATAGTACTGGTGAAAGAATAAATTTGTATGCCCACTTTGGGTAGCATAAGCAAAGAATATGGCAAACTTTACTGCCTAGCAATCCTACTCATGGGAAAATACCATAGAGAAAACCTGCATAAGAATGTTCACAACAACAATTTTATTGTAGAAAAAGTTGGAACTGAGCCATATAATTATCAACTGAAAAACATATAACAAATTTTCAAAAGTTGCTTGTTCATCAGTGACAATGAAGGACGAGTAACAGTTGTTCTCAAGAGGTCAGTCTCAGGATGTGCATATATACCAAAAAGCATAACACTCATGCCATTAGAGAGGAGAGACAGAGGAGAAAGACAGAGGGTATGTGGGAGGGAAAAATGAAAATAAATTTGGTAACAAAAAAACTGGTACGCTCATGTAGTGGACCACTATTTGGCAGAAAAAGAACATGATACAAGAAAAAACACTGATGAATCTCAAAGGTATGCTGAGTGAAAAAGGTCAAACTCAAATTGTTACAAATTATTTTATTTCATTTGTATGACACTCTGCAAAAGACAAAAGTATAAGGAACAGAATAAATCAAAAATTGACAGGAGTTAAAGAAGGGTATAACACAAGAAAATTTTAGGATGAAGGAACTCTTCTATAGACAGATTGTTAAGGTTGTTATACAAGTCTACACAGATACTAAAATTCATTTAAGTCTACACCAAAAAGGTCACTTTTGCTATATATGAAACTTTTTTTTTTAATGTGAAAAAATATAGTATCTCTTTCAAGGTGGGATGAACCTAAGCTATAGGCATTATATGTCACATACCTACCTCCCTAAAATGTCGGAAGTCTTCCAGAACATGCAATTAGATGGCAATCTAAATGAATACTATGACATATCCTCAAAGATGGTTTTAAAAAAAATGCTAAAATAGCCGGGCACGGTGGCTTGTCCCTGTAAGCTTCAGCCTATGAAGTGTCTGGGGCTAGGGATCATGGTTCGAGTCCCGCTCAGGGCAACACAGTGAGACCTAGTCTCAAAAAATGGCTGGGCGTAGTGGCACACACCTGTAATCCCAGCTACCTGGGAAGCTGAAACTGGGGATTGCTTGAGACCGTGGTACCCCGGGCAACATGAGCCTGCGGTTCCATGGTCAAAAACAGCGAGACCTAGTCTTTAAAAAAAAAAAAAAAATTAAAGAAAGCTAAAGTAAGGGCATACTGAATAATAAAAATCAAATATATGATCAAGGTCTTGCAACAAAATGAGGGGAAAAGTGCCTAGGTTTTGTTTCATCATCCTGTGCTGCATTTCCCTGTGGCATTGGTTTCTTAGACTTACAACATGGTCTTAAAAATATGCTAGATTGCTTTTAAGGAGTAATTAGGGGTAAAGTGTTGTTTATTTTTATAACTGTTCTGTAAAATTAATCTAGAATTTAAAAACTTTACACAACTGAGAGGATACAGTCTTGTGTTATACAGTCTTCTGTTATACTGTTTTATGTTTTATATACTGTTATATATGTTATATACTGTTATACATATATATATACTGTTATATATGTTTTATATACTGTTATACTGTGTTAAGTTTTATATACTGTTATACATATTTATTTATAAATATGTATGTATCCAATAAAGATAATTTCAGGTATTTCAAGTTCTGAAGTTTTATTACATATAATAGAATTTACAGAAAACCCAAAAGTAAGGTCTTCTTACTACTTAGGACAGACACAACTTCAAATGATATTTCTCTCTAGAGCCAGGTTTATCCAATTTAAAAAACAGGGAATGTTTGTATAGATACAGATGAGATTTATCCCTCTTTGACAATTAAAACTAACCACAAATCCAAGAGCACTATACAAAAGCTATTTTTACAACCATAAAAATCTGGGTTCTCCAGGTAGATGATATGAGTTGGCACTTCTGCTCAAGTTTATTTTCCTTTTAAATCTGACCATAATTCAAAACATTTTATGGAGGATTTTTCTTTTAGAATTTTGAAAACTACAGCAGTGCTATTGTGGCTAGTATCAGTCCTGCTTTCAAATATTATAGCTAACAATTATTCAGCTAGGCTCCATGTTCTACTATGGTGCTCAATAAATATTTGTTATATAAATAAATGAGAAGGAAACTGTACATTAGTGTCAGACTGCAATAAGAAAAACCCAATGCAAAGAAACAAAATACAGGCACAATGAGGCAGATGCCCTTCCACTAGGAACACTAAAAATAGCTACTCCATGTATGGATTGATAAAAAAGTTCTAGAGATGAACAGCAGTGACTGTTTACAAAACATGAACGTACTCAATATCAATAAACTCTACCTTTAAAAATGGTTAAAATGGTAAATTTTACATTATCTGTATTTTAGCACATACACACAAAAAACTTTTAAAATAGCTCTACTCAGCCAATGTGACTGCAGACTTCTATGAGAAAACACGAGGCCACTGTGAGAAATTCTGGACACACAAAATAAAGTTGATGGCATGATTTAAAAAAAAAAAAAAGGAAAAATAAGCAAAAAGGCTCTCACTGAGAAGTTACAGTGTTACAACATTCTGTGTGACAAAATATTTGTGTTTGCCAAGTCCATGTGAGAAAAAAGTAGCTTACTGTACTAACTGTTGATATTGTGGAAGAAAAACTAAATATAACTTTGGATAAGCATAGAATATTAGCTATTAGAAATAATTTCTTTGCTTAAAAAACTATTTTTGATATGTTGTTCATAAGTCTTCCAACATTACAAATATGTTTTCTCAACAAATGGAGACTATTCACAATTTTATAATGCTAATTTCAGACATGTTACACAGATTCAAAAGAGGGATAAATCACATTAAAGAAAGAAAACTCCATTTTACACTAAACATCCCATGATTTTAAGATACGTAAAAAGTTGATAATGGGTGAAATGGGGATATCTGGTGACCTGGTGGTCTATCTGAATAATCCAGTAGTACTCTACAAAAACATGAAACACATATCTAGTAGAAAGAAGTTCAAATTATAGCTCAGAGATATTTGTATGAACTAGGTGTTTTTAAGGAGAGAGAGGGTCTCACTTTGACTAACCACCAATTTTACTATTTTATGTTGTTTCCCAAAGCTGTGACTAACCAGTCAGTCAAAATTTTGAGCATTTCCTACTTATTGTCAAATTTCTGCATTTAAGAAGCTAGCTGGCAAAATGAAGTCAGTCTATTGGTCAAATCTGCACTCAATCCATCACTGAGAGGAAATATTATATTACTGCTAATTTTAATCATCCCAAAATCTTTTTTAAAAAAAACTATGAAGGCCAAAATATCAACTATACAGTTATTCCATAATACATAGAAAAGTTTACAGAATATATAGAATACTCTTTTATTAAAAGTATATTAAAAAGGGATTGGGTTTAAATACTTAGTAACTTTCAGATAATAAAACAAAACATAAAACTGTCAAAGGATGAGCAGTGAAAATAAGCTAAAACATACCCTGCAAAACCTAAATAGCTGAATTACTAGAAAGATACAGAATTGAACTATACAAAAGTACCTTGTTTCACATCTCAGAATCAACTGCCTCCAGACACAAGAGAACTTCAAGCAGAAGTAAAGCCACAAAACAAGAGCTATTTTCAAATCTAGTTAGCTGGTTATCAAATTTCATCATGTATATAATAAAGCTTCCATGATTGTTTATAGTCACACTTTCAATATGAAAACCTAACCTTCTTGATAATAAAAAATGAAGTTTTATTTATTAAAATTTCCTTCATTTGCCTGTAAGTTCATGGTATACTAATTTATATAATAAAGATTATATTGTAAACTCCCAGAAGTGAAAAAATGACTTATATGCCACCTTAAACGAACAAGTACAGAAAAAAAAAAACAACAAAAAAAAACTGCTTCCAATGATTGAAACAGTGCCTAGCAGTAGGAACTGAGTATTAATATTTGTTGATGAAAAAGCAATGAATTATAGTTAAGTTTGCCATCTCTTTCTAATGAGGATGCTCTAAAAGGGGCTCTGAAAATCCTTCTCTGGAAAGCTAATCACCAGGCAACGCCATACTACAAGGTGGTGATCAAAGTTATTGGGTAAGATATGTTTGACATCTTCCATTGCGTCCTACATGAAGCCAATCATTATTAATCAAAGTCACAGATGCCTTAAAAATGACTGAAATGTAAATAAAATGAATAAAAAATGCTGAGAACCTCTTGAGGGTAGTGGAAATCATAATACAACGTATACATAAAATAGAATTCCAAGCCTGAAGAAATCTCTGTGACATCAAAGATGGACACAGTACATGGGGAAAAATAGGAGCAAGTGGAAACAAGCAAACCAAGGAGAGAAAAGTTTTAGATATAAATGATCCACAAGCCACAGTTAATTTGGAAACATGTCAAAGGAAAAGTAAACAGTAGTGGTCATTGACCACAGGTAACATGGAATCTCTTCTCACAGCACAGATGCCTTTCATCCCACCTGGTATGAAAATATGTTCTACTTCAAAAGAAAAAGGTTTCTATATGTTAATCCTTTTTAGTAAATGTCTAAAAGTATACGAACATATTTTTGGTCATAATTTTCCTATTATGCTGCTGAAACCTGCATTTAGTCAATTAAACCTATATTTTGTCAACTAAATCCTATGATCTCAAGAGTTCAATTATAAAATAAATTCATTAACTGTCTATCTGGGGGGAATATTGTAAATTGTTTACAGTGTGTTCATATTTAAATATATCATAAGTACATTGCCATTTTATTGACAATCATTGAAATCTGTTGGGAAAGTTTACTTTATGCCAATTATAGCTAGAATATTTTTACACATCCAACAAGTCCTTGCCCATTAAATCTACAAACCCTTCTCTCTTAGATCATATTTTCATTGTGTCACTGCCACGACTGGATTGAAGGATCAGTTCTGACAGTTTATTAAGAGATATACAACCACACCTAAGAGCAGCATAACTAGCTGTCTCAACAAAGGAACAAATGACTCATGGTATGTGCTGAATTCACCCTTGTACTACACTAGATTTTATGACCTCCCTAGAATCAAAGTTAGAAATCAAGAAAACAAACTATGTGCAAAATATATAGCAATCACAAAGATATAAAACTAAAAATCACAATTATAAAGCTTGGTTTGTTCAAGAAATTCAAGCAAAACTGATGTTCTTCTTTTTTTAATTAAGGAAAACTATTTCTAAAAGGATTTTCTGTCATTTCACTGTTACAATCAGACATGAACTACAGGGCTTCTTATTTCAGGGTAAAGAAAAGGAAACTTCACACTGCAAAGGAAATGATTGTGGTGAGAACACTCTTATTCAGCTGGTCACAGAACTGAAAGGAAGCTTTTATTATTCAGTATCTAGCAAAGTTAAGAGACACTGACAAACGAGGAAAATCAACAACAACAAAAAAAAAAAACATTTTCTTTACTGGTTTATATTATATACTCAGCCAACTTTCAGAGTAAAGAGTCTGAATAACCACAGGCCCCAAAATATTACTCCAGCAAAAAAAAACAAAAACAAAAACATACAAGCATAAGAAATTGGCTTTCTTTAAAATGGAATTTTTTTTTTTTTTTGAAACCGGAAAGCCTGAGAACTGCTACAAGTGAGGCTATTACAAAGCTGAATTCATCCAGAACTGAATTTACACTTTCTTAGGTAGAATTCAGAGGGAAATTAAAAGCATATACATTTTAATCACTGATTTTATCATTTTTTTCCTATTCGCAATATTTAAGATCTTTTAAAATCCTACTTGATACCACATGAGTTAGTATGATTCAAATTATGCTAAGCAAAAAAAAAAAAAAACCAAAAAACAAACCAAAATAACCAAATGATGCTAAACATAAGCATAATCCAAAATTATATTCTTTAAGTATATGAAAGGAAACAGTCTACATCAAATCTGAATATAAAGTTTCCTACAATGTACATTGATCATTCCAGTCTTTCAAGCAATCACTTGATTATTTTATCACTTGATTACTACATAGTAGTAAAAATATGCTGAAGGTAGGGGGAATGTGGCCTAATGGACTATGTAAAGGATTATGGGTACTTTGGTGGTAGACAGGGTATGGTAACATATATCAAGAGGTGTGAGTCTATACTGAATCATATAAAAGCATACACAATATTGTAAACCAACATTACCTAAAATAATGAACTTTTTAAAATGCAAATTAAATTACATCTGGACAATCCAATTTACAGTTCCTACTACAGTAATACAATTATAAATTCTCATTTGTCTACTATGTGTAGGCACATAGTTCTATATATAGTTCTATGTGTCAACACATGTGTACTTATGTGCACAACACATAAGTCTAAGTACATAGGGTGCTTACCTTCTAACACATACCCAAACATTCTTTTGGCTCTAGTCAAATAGAGTATTCAAATAATAGTATAAACAAAAGAGCTGGGGTTTTCAAAAAAGAATAGTATTTAACAAGTAGAAAGAAATCAGGAGGATATTCCATACAAAAAAAAAGCTATGAAGAGCCACAAGACATCAGAAAACTCAAAAAGCCCAGATAGCAAAAGAAACAGTAGAAAAGAAGACCTAGAAAGCTAGAGGGGTTAAAGTCATAGAAGACTTTCAGTACCATAGTTCATAGATTTTAAGCTTTATGCAAGCAACTGGCAACAAAGGATATTAAACAGAAGGGTGACCATTATTAACTATGTGCCAAATACAGAAATTCCATAAATAAACTTTAAGGTTCACATAATATTCCCTTAGGTTCTGTTATTTATAGCCCTTAACTGTTGAAATATGAACCTGTCAACATCATGGCTATCAGTACTCAATATTTGTTTTACCAAGACAGTTAAGAATCCACATTTCCTTAAATATAAACTTTCTAGAAAGGCTTTTCCTTTTTGTCCTATTTTTCTAAAGCAAACAACACAAACTAAAACAAAAAGAATTTTCTGTTTGTTCAATCTATAAGCTATGTTCAGCATATAAGGTACACTATGGTACCAAGTAAAGACTTTTGAAATTTGGAGAAAACAAGTTTAGAGTTACTTTCTGGGGCCATTTAGAGCTTAAACCACAAGTCATATGCCTCACAAGCTTCACTATCAAGTCTAAGAATCTTTGGGGTACACTGCAACAAATTATAAACAAATTCTTTGAGAAACTTTTTATAAACTTTGAAAATAACCAGTCGGTAAAAGCTCTTTGAAAAAATACTAGCAGAAACATTCTCTCTCTGTTTTCCCAAACATGGAAAAACAGTTTTATGATGACATCTAGCAACAATGTCCAAGACAGTCGATTAGTTAGATTGTTGAATGCTGGGCCTAAAAATCATCCAAAGGCACTGTGAAGCTAGGGCAAAGAAAGTATAATAATAACTCTTCCCTAACAAACATTACAGATTTTTAAAGTATGGGGGGAAACTGCAGCATATAAACCACTAAAACCCCATGTTAACATTTACTCACAAAGATAATAATGGGGAAGGAGGTGTGGTTCACAGAGTATGTTTACCACCTATTTACTAGGGAAGCTTAGCAACATCTCTCCTAAACATCTTCAGGAGGCAAATACTGGTCATAATCTTTCTTTCCCAACAAACACAGAGAGCTAAGCCTTAAAAGGAGGGTGGATTGGGGGAAAATTAGATAGGAGAAAAAGGATAAAATAGAAGCATGTGGGAAAAAAAAAGGTATCTAGGCTAGAAAAGGAAATACTTCCTAAGAGAATGCAACACTCTATTTCCATTTTTCACTTCATTTTAAAACAATATCAGGAGCATAAAGAAAGAGTAATCAACTAAGGAGAAAATGAATCACAGAAATTCCTCAGTTCTTACTATTTAATTATCTAATAATCCACCTGGTGGCTGGAGGCAAATCTGATCTACCAAAGTCCAATCAACTTTCACTTCATCATCCAGTAAACTACTGAAAGGAATAAAGACAAAATTTCCCAAGTAAAATTTTCCAAAATTTCCCAAGTAAAACATTTATATACCAACCTACATGTATGTGTGTATGTATGTACATACATATATATTCAGGATCTTAAAAACTGAACAATAATTTGCTATTGTTTCAGAAAAAATTTTAAAGTATTATATACTATTGATTTGAAAATAAAAGTATTCATGATTTTACTTTTTCTTGAAAAAGAATGTTTCATACCTATAAACACTAATTAAATACAGAAATAAATAACTTAGAAAGTGACAGCTCTCTGCAATCTCACCCCCAGAGATAACCATTAAAAACAGTTTACCCCAGGAGTTTATAATGTTCTACAATCACAAAAACTAAGGGTTGAAGATTCACAAAGGCAAATACGTATAGCGGAGTACCTCGTTCATCCCTACATGCCAAACTGAGATACTAAACGTTTTTTTACAGTGTCCTTGCCAAGAACAAAGTCTTTGGAAGGGACCTTATTACTTCCCAGGGCAATCCATTCCATCTTACTAAAGTTTTTATTCTAAAACCTTTCTGCCAAATCGTCCTAGTTTCTTTGGAGTGTGTCTCAGTTTTGAAATGAGTATCCAAAGAGTGCTAAAGGATAATTTAATGGCAAAGAGCTTTGATGATAGATGAGTAGAGCATGTGTCTAAGGTTGTGTGGTTATGCTCCTCAAATTATAGTTACGTAATGAATAATATACCAACATAAAGTAAAATGTGTCAATAAGATACCTAAAAATTAGCACAAAGTCCTATAACAATCACAATCCTTATTCTGGGTACTACGCTGCCATTAAGAGAAAATAACACTGTGGACTTACACTGAACACTGTGTCAAATGAAATCTCCCAAGCATTTTTCATGTTACCTATTAATTAAGCCATGAAGCATGAGTGCTGAAATATTATTCAGTTGTCAAAAGAAAAAAAAAAGTAAAATTCTTATATACACTACAATACGGATGAACCATGAGAACATTATGTTTACTGAATGAGATAGAGGACAAATTTTGTGTGATTATACTTACAGGAGGTCCTGAGGCAAATTTCATACAAAAAAAAAGTAAGTAAGTAGAGGTGTCCTACATCTCAATTTTTAACAGGGGTGTGGATAGTCTTCCCTATACCAAAAAGCAACTCTCAAATACCAGCAGGATCTCCAACAAATCAACTCAATTTTGATACCATCTACCCAGAGACAGTACTAGATTCCACGTATTAAAGACTCAGTCACCCAAAATAACCCTCTACCTCAGATGCCAGTCATAAGCTCAAAGCAGTTATCTGTCCAGCTAAGTATAGATGGGGATTCCCACAATTCCTCCTCAGACTTCAGTTGTCCATATACAAGCCCAGATTATTATTTGTGCTTCTGATCAACTAATTACAAATCAGATGTACCCAGGACACCATCCCCAGGCCTGATTAATTGGCTAAAACACAAAACTCAGGACACTCACTTAGTCAGTAGATCACAAATACTACAGGACAGGAAACAGCCAGACAAAAGAGATGCATAGAGCAAGATATGGGGAACAGACTTGAAGACTCCCTGTCATCTCCAAGCATGCCATTCTGTTCAAAATCTTGTTATGTTCACCAACCTGGAAGCTCCTTAACATTCCTTCCTTCAGGCTTTTATGGAGGCATCATTACACAGACATGATTGATCACATGATACAGACATGACTCATCAGCCACTGACAACTGTACTCAATCTTGAGTCTTCATCTCCCCTCTTCGGTGGTCAGGGAGATAGGACTGCAAATTCCAATTCTCTAATCCTGTGGTTGATTCCTATCCTCAGGAGCTTACCAAAGCTACCTTCAATTAACATAGCAAAGACACCATTAAAACTCTCAAGACTTTGAAAATTTCAATATTTTGGGACAAGTTACAAAACAAGAATGGTGCACTGGAGACCAAAAATGTATGAGAAAAGTATTTTGGCTTATTTCCTATGAATTATAAAAAAAAGTTAGTAGAGGCTGGAGGGAGGGAAATCTATTTTTAATCAGTACAGTTTTTTCAGGGGGTAATGAAAATGTTTTAGGTGTACTTAATGGTGATGGTTACACAACATTGTGTGATTGTGTTTAATATTACCAAATTGCAGTTTACAAATGGTTAAATACTATGTTACATATATTTTGTCATAATAAAGAAAAAATTAAGCATTGATACAGCAGAATACAAAAAAAAATCAGTCCCAAAAGGTTATATACAAATGAGCCTTTAAATAATCATTCTTGAAATGACATACCCATAAAAACTTAGAACGGACTAATGGTTGCCAGAGATTAGAGAGACAGGAGGAAAGCAAGCGCGATCATCAAAGAACAAGAGGATTCTTGTGGTCAGATGTTGTTCAGTATCTTGATTGTGGTGGACACAGACGCCTACACATGATAAAATTGTACAGAACTAAACACACATGCAAAGTCTAGCAGATGGTCTCACTGTCAGTATCCTGATTATAATCTTGTACTATAGATCCTCCATTGGTGGAGACCAGATATCCAGAGATGTCTGGCAGCATTTCTTACAAATGCATTGTTTGAACATCAACTTAACCAACCAACAATTTGCAGAAAAATGGGAGATGGAGTGACTGGAGGGGGGATACAGAGAGGGGATATGGAGGGAGGAGGAGGGGTCAATTAATGCACAATTGTGACAAATCAATAAAATGAATTTTAAAAAACAAATGCATTGTGAATCAGCAATTATCTCAAAATGTAAAGTTTTAATTAAAAATAAGTATAATGTTAATAATGTTGAATAAAAGATAGCAAAGCATAGTGTTATCATTCTCACACTATCTGCTTTTCCCCATCTCATTTACAAGGAAACTGATGTAAGCCTGGTCAATAGCTAATACTTAACTTAAAATTTCACATTTTTCAAAAATAACTATTGTTAAGTCTTCACTGTTGTTGAATATATTTGTTGTCCAGTATATTTCCAATAGAATATAATGTGATTTATATATACAAGTTTAGTCTATTAGACACATCAAATTTTCTAAAAAAGGTGAAATTAACCTTAGCAACAAATTTCATCTAACAACATATCCAAAATATTATCATTTCAACATATACTCTTATATGTACTTTACATCTTAACTCAAACTAGGTACATTTCAAGATACATTGCTGACTTGTGAGTACTATACTGACCTAGTTTTACAATCCTATTCAGAAAGAAAATTAGAGCAATCTGCAGCTATTCCTTCTTAAAAACATTCATGATTTTTGAAATTCATTATTTTAATTGTCTATGCTAGAAACCTGCCTAGATCATTAGTCTGTTGGACTGCAAATTGCTAGAAACCTGCCTAGATCATTAGTCTGTTGGACTGCAAATAACTTTTTTTTCTCTTTTGTTCAAATGACTCATCTTCAGTTTTCTACTGCTGTTCCATATTTTTAAGTTTATCACATACCATAGACAATTTCATAGAAGTTCTGAGAACCACAATATTGTTTTATTTTTTCTGGGTTAATGCTCTGCTCTTGTACAGGTTCTTCCCAAAGTTAGACTACTCTACATAGTAAAATTTTCACCCTTCAAATTTGGAGGTTTTTTTATCAGAAATGTGAATAGGAACTAAGAATTATGCTATCATTGCCAACTTTTTTTCTTAATTTTAATGAAGTAACTGTTTATAACATTAAATAGATTTCCAGTATACAGTGCATCTAATTGGACAGTGAGTATAAATAACAAGTCTAGAGTAATCTATTCCTATTATTCCACAGTTCTTAAAAATATTTTTGTTGTCTTACTGTAGGCATCTCATCTCATTTTGAGCCCTTTCAGATAATATTCCAAAGGTACTCTTGATTGTGTATCTTTCTAACAGTCTTTTAAAAATGCCTGTTTTTAGACATGAGTAAAGCAAGGAATTTCTTTTGCAGTATTCATCAGTCTTAAAGAGAATCCTCCTCCAGATCTTACTCATAATTTCCTGTTAAGATCATTATTTACTTTCAAGAGATTTTTCTTGACTTCATAGAACACATTCTCATTTAAAACTCTGTTTACAGATTTGCTACATTTCTTCTAACTTTTATGAAGTATAACTTTTAACATAATTTTCCAAATTCTCTTCAACAGGCATATTTTATCTAGTAAAAAACTTATTCATTTTAAAAAAGTAGATTCAGGTTTACCTACATTTTATGAAATTAAATTACCACAACTTTCATACTTAGTCTTGTGAGTACTAAGCAGATATTCCAATTTAAGATAAACAAGAGTATCTAAATTACACACACACACACACACACATATGTACATATATAGGTCAGGTACTATCAAGTCTAGATTCTTCACACATTCCCTTGTTATTTTACAACAATCTACAAAGGAGATTATCCCCAATCCAGTTTACAGATATGAAAACTAATGTTTGGAAAAATTAAAGTAGCTGGTCCAAGGTCACCAAGGCGCAAATGGTAGTTTGAAACCCAGTCTGGCACCATTGCCTATGATGTTTTCATTTCTTTCTAGCTTTTGTCAGCACTCCTTACAGATACCCCATTTATTTTTCTCTTTAATTATAATTAGACAAAATGCTCTTACTCAAAGAGTATACTCATATTAAGTCCAACAATGTAGTAAAAAAGAATGAGGAGGACAATTTTGATCACATGAATGTTCTCTCATGTAATTTAATCAGGTAAAGAATATATTTAATAGCCTTCACTTGCTACTATAAAAAATGGTACATATGATAGCTATTTAAATCATTACTATGATCCAGTTAAACCAGTAATGAACTATTTAAATGCCTAAATTTCTGATGAGGGAGGGTTAAAAAAGAACATTATCAAAATAACAAATGCAAAACTTTGCAAAGAACAAATCTCTCTTATATCCCTAATAAGAGAGCGTGATTTGAGTGTGCCAGACATCAACAGCATTTGGTTGACACATTCAACAGTCATGTTTTCTCTACTCATCCTGATTCCCATAGGAATTCAAAGTATTTAATTCAGTTTACCAAATTCTATGAGATCTGATCTATATTAGTGGTATTCTGTAATTTCTTCCACTTATCTTTGTACATCAACAATTTCCTTTTTTTTTTTTAAATATGACTTATTCTCTTAGTGATGGACACTTAAAAACTGAAAAAAGAGACATGACTGCCTACCTTGGAATAAAATTTCCAGAGTCCTCAGCTTGATGACAGATTAATAACTGAGGAGTCTCTGTTTTAAAAATATGCCTAGTTTTCTCAGTCAACAATAGAGAGACAACTCAATTTTAAAATGAACTAAGAATTGGAATAGGCATTTCTCCAAAGAAGATAAACAAATGACAGATAAGCACATAAGAACATGTTAACATCATTAGTCACTATAGAAATGCAGATCAAAACCACATGAGCTACTACTAAATCACCATCAGGGTAAGACAAAAAACAAGTGTTGGAGAGGATACAGGAATTGAAAACCTCATCCACTGCTGGTGGGACTGTGAAATGGTGTGGTATCTTTGGTAGTTCCTCAAAAGATTCAACATAGAGCTGTTTTATGACTATGAAATTTTTATTTCTCAGTAAATGTCCAAGAGAAATGAAAACATTTACACACACACGTACACAAATCTTATTTATACTAGCAAAATTATTCATACTAGCAAAAATGAGGGAAAAATCATCCACTAACTGTTATAATAAATAAATTTGTTATGTATAAATAAAATGTATATCCTTACAACAAAATATTAAGGATTTAATTATGTCATAAGAAGGAATGAAATAGTAAAATATGCTACAAGGATAAAACTTAAAGCATTATGCTAATGAAAGAAACCAGTAACCAAAGATCATGTATTGTATGACTCCATTCATGTGAAATGTTCAGTTTAGGAAAATACATAAAAATTACAAAGTAAATCAGTAATTCCTAGAGATGAATAAAGTGGGGTAATGATGAGTGACTGCTAATGGGTAAAAGTATTTTTCTGCAGTGATGAAAATGTTCTGGAATAAAATAGTGTGAACTCTGTGAATATATTTAAAACCACTGACATATAGGGTGAATGCTACAGTATGTAAATTATTTCTCAATAAAGTTATTATTAAAAAAGAGAGACTCCTATCATTTGACAATGAAGTCAATGAAAGCCATGGCCTTCCAGTAACCATTCTATGGGTGCTTACTCACAAGAAAACTTAGTAAAAAACTCTTAAGTCCAGACAAGTTAGTCATTTCATTTTCTTAAAGACTTCTCTGCATATCATTAAGGGGAGGGGGATTTTAAAAATTATGAGACAAATTATTTCTTCTTTTTGAATACTCTGGAGAAAAATAAATGTAACCAAATATACCAGTGAAAGAATATCATAACTATTTTTTAATCTCAAAAAAAAATCTCTTAGAACAAAAAAAAAGAAAGTTTTAGAAATAAACTTCAAAATTTGTAAGTGAAAATAAAAAACTGAATGGCTAACAGAACCAGTAAAAATAAACTCTTATATGTACAATGTTCACATATTCATAAAGTGGTATACTATACAAATGCTAAATATTACATTCAAATAAAACTATCTGTTCTGTATAACACCTGAATAACTGTTCAATTCTATTTCCTGCATGAAAAAGGGGGTTCACTCCGATTTTTATCTCAATTCTAAAAATAAAATAAGATAAATTTCAACAATTACTCCAAAATACCACTAAAATCATCTATACCCATTAGTCAGTTCTCATACAGATATTAATAGCAAAACACATTCAAAGTAATTTAAACACTGTGGAAATGACCTGTCTATACATGGCAGAACAAAAGTAGAAGTGGACTTTAAGACCAATTAATACAATAGTTTCCATAATGTTTCTAAAAACCCAAGCTATGTTCACCTTTAACTTCACCAGATGGTTTTTTCTGTGATTCTGCAGTTGGAGTTGGAGGCAGTTAGAGTTGCAGGCTTCTCCGTAATGAGGTAGAAGACTGAAATTTTCCTTATTCAAAGCTTTTGTTCAGGTTGACTGGGCCAAGTTAAACCATGTACCCAGGATATAATTCCATGTACAGACATAGGCCTAGTTACTTAATCACTGGCAAGAGGAATGGAATTATCAATGACTGACTTAATCTAGTGGCTGTTTAAGTTTTTCAAACACAAGCCACAATAATTAATATATTTTATGTTAAGATTCAGCATATATCTACACATACATAGACAAGTGAATAATCTATGAAATAATATTTGTCCTTACTATGCACAATTTACTGGCATTTTTAAAACTACACTTATTTTTTCAAAGTGGGGAGTAATTTTTTCAAATTGATTTTATGGCTCTTTAATAGGTCATGTCTGGCAGTTTCAAAATCACTAGCTTAGGCTAATTAGAGCTGATACACGACACTAAGGTCAAATTCAGAAACCACACTGCTGCTGCACAATGAGGAAAGGGTGAAGTGATTATTGAGGAATCAACCATTACATCTATTAACATCACCTACAGTGCACTTTTACACCACATTATATTATATGATCTTATAAAAATAATCTTGGAAAAATCCAAAGGAAAGGCACTAAAGAAGGAGGTCTTTGTCACATCACTTTGAAATTATGTTAAATTTTTCTTCATGTTTCAAATAAAGAGATGATATTTAAAAACTTTTTACATGGATATATTCTCTGCAAAGTACTTAACAGCTAATGGCTATCACACAATATTAAAAAGCTTAAATAGGAAAATAAGTTTTAAAAGAAATCAGAGTAGACACAGCAGTGATCAACCAGTGGTAATACCTGGCAATGTCTAAAGATAGTTTTTGTTTATTACAGCTGAGTAGAATGTACTGGTATAGGGTAAATGAGGTTGTTTCCTCCAATAGACTATATAACCAGCACCTGTGGTACTGCATCTTCCCCATGGAGCCCAGTGGGTGTGCACATGTGTAAGTGTGCACATCTGGGCAGAGGAGAGAGGAAGTAAAGGGTAACAAGGAGCACAAGCACACACACAGAGAGAATGAGAGAACACAAGACAGAGAAAACATGAAAATTCCTGGGGGGCTGGGGATTTGCCTTCCTCCCTCCCCCAGAACCCCTGTCCTGTCCCCCATCCCCTGTGCCCCCTGCCCAGCCCTGGCCCTGGTCTGGTCTTGCCTTGCCCTGCTGAATATGTCTGTGTAACTGCTAGTCCAATAAAGAATCTATGCAGATTGGTGAACCTGATGCGTGCACTACAGTTGGCATCACGTACAGGATGCTTTACCCTACAACTGAAAAGATCTTTAAAAGCATAGGAACAGTCTCCCAATCACAAAGAATTATTTGGCACAACACATAAGTAGTACCAACACTGAGAAACTCTAAAGTAAGAGTATTACCACCTATACTTTTATTAGTTCAGCTAAAATCCAAAATCAGTGTGAGAATATTAGATGCAGCTAGACTATCTGTTTCTGGGAAAACAGGAAACAGAGTAAGCAAAACAAACCCTGATTTATTCAAAGTGATAACTGTTTTGTATTCTAAAGGCAAACTTATCTTGCTTGTAGGGTTGATTTCTCCTTATATGAAGTCTAAAAAGCAGTTTGCTACCACTTTATCATGTTATTATTTAATAGGAAAGATCTATTGGTATTTATCTGGGGTTGGAGTCTTTTGTTCTTCTCAAGCAACCACTAGATTAGTGCAAGACAAGTAACAAAACATTATCCATATACATCAAAAAGGGAATTAAAGTAATTTATTTAAAAGCTCAGGTGCTAGGATGAAAACAGGTTTCTTTCACTACTCATTGGACATAAAATCTTTCCAGTATTTGTTATCTTTTCTCAAAACCTCACACTGTTCTCCTCCCTAAACAATATACAAATAATTTTAATAACTCCATGATATTCAGTAGCTCAGTTTAATAACAGAAATATCTTTCTTTTTTCACACCTATAATTACATCCCTGCTATCAACAGACACCGAGGAAGAAACAGGACATTCAGGGGAAGAAAAGGAAAACAGTATGAGTGTTCTCAAACTTCTGTAAAAATAAAACAAAACAAAAACCTTTTCTCCTTTGTCATCTCACACCGCACTCCCTTCTCATTCCCCTACTCTAGCAGCTTCAACTATGCTGCTGTTCCTCCAATAACCTTGTTCATTTACCATGCTGTGGGTCCAAGGCCCATCCCAACCCCAAACTATGGTCTTCTTACTACTAGTTCGCTCTACTGATATGTTCTTCACACTTACCATTACATTAATTTCTTGTCATTTAAACCTCAGTTTAAATATCTGAACCACTGCATTCTCTGACTACTCAAATCTAAATTACAACTGCAATCATTCTCTTATCAATTTTCTTATGATTTTTGACTATTAAGCACCTTTAAATGGTCTTCCTCACTTGCAGAATTTCTTATCTCATTAATCTGCATCCATAAGACAAAAGTCAGAAATTCATTTCTCCAACTTCTCCTGCAAACAGGAAGCTTATGTGTCCTAGGTTCTGCCAATCCCAAATATATCAACATTGTATTTCCATTAAGAAGCAAAAGATATAATGGGAGGTACAATATGGAATCCACTCTGAAGAATATTTCAGAGAGATATAAATTTTCTTTCAGGCACAGAAAAAGCAAAGGTCTAAAAAGGACAGTGCAAAAGCAGTGGAGGTTCCAATGTAGCCTAGGAGTATAATTTGGGCATTGTTCCTGGATAAGTAGGTCCCGAGACCCATTCTCTGGCTTCCTTCAAAGATTCAGTAGGCTACCTAAAGTCCTTTAAAAATATTTTTTTTTCTTTATTGCTTAAAATAACTAGAGTGAGCTTAGCTATTTGCAAATAAGATATCTGTTTTGTTCTTCATAAATGTTTTCATCAGATTCTTGCTACCTGATTTTTTTTTGTTAATTATTTTATTTATTGACTGCTTCTTCCTATAAAAATATAAACTCCATAAGGACAGGGACATTGTCTCCCTTGTTCATCTCAATACACCCAATATTTAAAATAGGACTGTATATATGAGACACTCAATAAAAACTCAGGAATCAGTTGGAAGAAATTAAATATGTATATACTGAGGAATCAGTTGGAAGAAATTAAAAATATTACAATGGAAGCCAATAAAAAGTATCACAGCAAAATGGAGAAGTCAAGCTTCATGAAGGCGATAGCATATCTGAATATTAGACAGAGTGAAATCCATCTTTTTACAGGGGTGTAGATGGGGATATGTGCCCATCTGCACATATGAGAAGATGAGAAAAAAATGAATGATAGAGAATGAGTGTGGCAAACATAGAAAAATGGGACTAAGTAAAAGTATGTTGAACTTGATGGGAGATATGCAAGAAGGGTAAGATTATGAATGGGTCTGAGAGGCTTATGGGATGTGTATTTGATGATGTTTCAAGAACACTAATTTTCAATGAGTATTTTCATCTATTCCTTATTCTAGATGTTATCTGCTGTGTAAAACTACAACTGCTACCCACACATTTTCTACAGCATTCCCTCTGTGAACATTGGTGCTCTATATTTATCTTTTCAAGTGGAGAGACTACTACAGAAAGAGATTCTTATAATTAATTCTATTGTAACCAAAGGAATACCCAATTTAAAGATAAAGATCTATTACCAAAATGGCCTTTATACTTCAACCCCATCCCCAAAGGCAAGTTTCAAAATTTGTCTCAATTCTATTTACCCTCTAATCTGGCTAGTAGGTATATGAACTAGAACTTTCAGGAAGGAATTTGGCTTTACTTTTTATTTTAAAACACAGTCACTCAAAATACAGAACATCAATTTTACCTGAAAAATAACTCTTAAGGTCAAATCTTTTAAGAATCCAGAAAATTCTATAATAAGCTATAAAAAGTTTACATAATTATATTTTATAGTCTTATATAAATCAGAAGGAATCTTAGAAAGACTTTCTTATGCTAATGTTTTCAGATGACAATCTAACAATAATTATCAAAAATTACTAAATACACTTGTCATATATCTTTTGAATCAGTAATCCCCCTCCTAATCCTTAATCTCATGAAATAAATGTACCAGCACAAAGTGATTGCTGTAATGTTCACCATGAGAAAAAAAAAGGTATGGAGGGGAGAAACAAAGTATATATCTATGAAGAAGAAATTAGCTAAATATAGTCGCACCAGGAATCTCATATATAATGGTATATGTATATATTTTATTTAGCTATTAAATTAATGATTTGAGCTATACATAATAGGATCCAGTTTTACAAAATAAAGCAAAAAAAAAAACCCTATATATATGCATATGTGCTAGAGGTGTATGTGTGTGTGAGTGTGTGTGTGAGTGTGTGAGTGTGTGTGTGTGTGTGTGTGAGTGAGAATAGACAAAAATGGATAGGATGATTCCTCAAGTATGAGGAAAATTATGAAGGAAATATACTACATGGTTATATTGGAGTACGATGGAAAGAGGGACAAAGACACAAGAAAGGAGGACAGTATAAATTTACAGTTAAATAAAAAATCAGTATCTATAAAGAAATTAGTATGAAAATATGAAAGAACCATTAGCTATCAGTTTCCAGATAATGCAAAGATACATTTATTCATTATTAAGTGCCTATTTATGTAATGAACAAGGTTAAGGACTTGGTACCTCCTTTTCAATAACAATCAAATAACATAATATCTATCTACCTCTAAGGATGTCCACTCCATATTTAAATTGATATGACAGGGAAATAAACTACGAACCTTAAAAAAATTGATATGAGAGAAAATGCTTCCATGTTTACCTAAAATTTGCTTTTCCATGAGGAAAAGAAATGAACCTAATGTAACCTCCATCAGCATAACTGTTTTCAGATATTTCAGAAACATTTGCAGGTAGTTTTCTTCTTTCACACATTATACAGTTCTTAAAATGTGTCAAGTTTAATGTACATACCTAGAGTAAAGGAATTTAAGAATATATATGTGTATATATATATCCAATTAGGATTAGGTAGACTCTAACTAGGGATTAGTCACTGAATAAAAGAGTGGGGTATTGATGCATACACAAGAAATTATTAAAATGGTAAATTTTGTTATGTATTTTATCATAATTTTAAAAGATAGCAAAAGGTTGCAAAGACAAAGAAAAGAGAGGGCAGGGGAAATAAAAAGGAGTCCAAAATTAATTTTAATCAAGTAACTGGAAAAACCAAAGATACCACAATTGGAAAAAAGAAAAAAGAAAACAGTAGTAAAACTACCAACAGGACTTCCCATTTGGAAGAAAATGCTATATTTTGACTAGGTTTGAAGAACATGTGGAATACACAGAGGTACAAAACTGAGGCTAAATTAGAGATCTAACACAATCAGTGGAAAGAACAGTCTTTGGTATATACACTGATATACTAATATATCAGAACGGATATATCCAAGGTTTATTTGTCTACTACTATAAAAGAATGGATGAATGTAGTTGACTCGGTGATGCTACTTAAATCTGACCATAAAGGAAAAATTTTCTTGAAATCATGCCAAAACTCTAATAAAAAGCACAATAAAATAAAATTTTCACAATAAAAAGCAGTCATCAACACTGTCCACTTTTTTCAACTTATAAAAATTTTATAGAAAAAATGTATATAAAATATATAAAAAACTTACAGAAAAACTTGAATGCTAAATGGCTCATCAGAAGGTACTAACTTCAAAACCTACTTTCAGCAAGGTAAACAAAGCAAGATAGATATACATGGTTTCCAAAGAAGGCAATTTATTTCAGAATAGCAATTAGCATGTGACAAGAGGAATAACCACCGTATCTTGGCTTTTCTGGAATTGATGAAAATTTAGAAACTGAAGAACCATTGCTACCAATATGGCAACATAACCATTTTTTCAACATACTACAGAAAATAAAACTTAAAGCTTCAGAACTCTGCAGCAGTTAAGCCTTTACTATTTCACCACGCTCAAAACTAGTATAGCCCCTGCAGGTGGTCATATAAATGCCTTCTATCTCAGTAAACATACTAACAAAATTTCACTTAATCCTAGAACAGAAAATGTACACTGGGCAAAAATTATGGTAATCTGAATAAAGTGTGAACTTCAGTTAATAATAATATATCAATTCTAACAAATGTCTAACACTAATGTAGTAAGTCAATAATCAGGAAATGGAAGAAGGTATATATGGGACTTCTACGTCCTATTCTTTACCACTTTTGTGTAAATTTCAACTGTCAAAGTTTATTTTAAAAAATTCAGCTAAAACTAAAACATAATTTGTAGACTGCAATGCATCTGCCTAACTTAAAAGTAATCCAAATGACACTTTAAACTGTTAGACACACACACACACACACACACACACGGACACACACTTTTTATCTATAGACTTAAACACAAAGATACATAAGAAATGCATTCCATCTAAATCAACTTTGGTTTTGCTCCACTCGACAAAATTATGAACTAGGTTTAGACTGCCTGTTTTATGACAACCTAGCCTTTGTGACTATTCCTTTATGCACTTCATGATTAAGAAACAATCACAGTGATTGTCAAAAATGGAAATATATAAACACCAATATATCATATCTTTACAATTTAAATTACTGAGTTTTTGTTTTTATGTCGGGGGAAATACAGGAAAAGAAATATACTGAGACCTACCTACAAATAAGGAAAATAAGCAGTCTGATAGAGACCTACTGGGAGGGACACAGAAGAGAGACTATAAGTGAAAGAAAGCTAAAGAAGAAGATATGCCATCATATCTTTTCATTTCATTAAGCTTATTTTAGTAATCCCACTACTATATATAAAATATTTACTAGCGAGTGAGCACTATGACATAAATCTGGGCTTTCTAGCTCTTGGCTTTCTCTTTTTAGGACCATTTGAAATCAAGTTTGTATCTAAATACAACTTGAAATTTGATTCTTCTATAGTAGAAATTGGCAAGTTTTTTCTTAAAGATACAGATAATATTCTAGGTTTTGTGGGCCAAGGTTTCTCTGTCACAACTCAACTCTTATTAGAGTGTGAAAAGTCATTACATAAATGAATAAAACTTAATTTATGAAAATAAGCAGTGGCCTCAGCTATAATTAGCCAGTCCCTGTTTTGTATTATCAAGGACAATATAAAATAGACTTTGTAAAATTGTATTATAAGTTTACACTGAAATAAACCGTGCTTTGTTTGTAAGGAGAAAAAGCTTATGAATCATGATCTTCACATACCTGAGAATGTTCAAGTTTCCCCTGCGTGAACAGGTCACATCACCAATACCTAAGACAGAGCAGGAAAACACTCTCCCTTACATGATTGTTATGACATAACATGGGACGTGTTAAGGCAAAACTTAAAGGCAAAACTTAAAGGTGACCTGCAAAAGTAAAACACCATATTTTAGCAACTTAGCGATATACGCAGAAACCCAAACTTCATTAACATCAACAACCACTTCTTCCACATATGAAGCCAAATTCATTCAGATCAATGTCAAGATGACTGACTTTCCTAGGAGAGCTGTTTTGTTTCCATGCAACCCAGTAGATTCAGAGCAGCAGAACTCTGGTCATCCCTATCCTGTTAAAGTTCTAGGAGCCAGAGTAACTGAGCTAACATAGTTCTGATTTATTTTGCAATAGACAGGGATTGCTCACCAACATGAGTGGCCTAATCAGGTCAGAATCATAGCTAAAATTCACTAAGGTCTACCCCAGCAAAATTAATCACTCTGTGACCATCACCTCACTAAATTCAGCCCCATGTTGGCTACTGGGTATTCAATAGCAGGCTGGAGCAAAGAGCCGGCCTACAAAGATCAAGCAAGTGCCTTTTCAAAAACTAATCTTAAGAATCATACTTGACATGGCTTTGCAAAGTAGGCAAAAGCCATGCTAAATAGTAAAAAAGGCACTTACTTGACTCCCACAGGCCAGCTCCACACTCTAGCAGCTAAGATGTCATTGGCATGGCACATGGAGAGTGAGGTGAAAAGATTATCTTGCCAGTCATTGTAGAAATAGCAGTGAAAGACCTAAAAGAATAGAAAAAAGTAAAGTCAGTGTCAAAGGTGAAGGCTCTCCTGAGCCTGCTGACATAGGTATTTCACACAAATACCAAAAAAGAAAAAAAGCTGAAAGAAATCTTGTTTAGGTCATTCTTAGCTGCCAAATATAGTGACCCTTAGGAAAAGAGGGCACTTTTAAAGAACATTAGTTGTAGCCCAGATAAATACAGACTGGTTATGAGGAACTCTAAAATACACATTTTCTCAAAGAAATAAAGTATGGAATCTTTGATAATCACATGTTAAGCTCACATAGATATAAAAATAAAGTATCTGGAGCAACAACATATAAACCAATATTTTTACAAATGATTTTGAAGAAGGAACTTTTTTCACCCCATTTTTGTGCTTCAGGATTTAAAAAATAAATCAAAATCCAGAAACAAATAAATTTTTTTTTTTTTTAAGAATTGGGGAACCTTGGCAAAAGACATCTCAGGCTATCCAAATTCATTCAGAAACTTTTACTAGATTCAGAAATAAGTTTGCAAAACTTAAAAATCTTGGTAGACTAAAAAAGAAAAAATCTGTTTCATTTGCCTACCCACACAACTCTTAGGTTTAGGAGTTCTGTTTCAAAATGCCCAGCTCTTGGCAAATTAAGTCAAGATCATACAAAAACAAGAACAATTTTTAAAAATCTGTTCACATACCACTCCTCTCTACACATCTACATGATTCATGGGTAAATTAATTTGTGAAAAATAACTGTGCAACTTGCAAGAAAAACAGAAACAGTGAAAAAACAAAGATCATTCTTATTTAGCAATATTCCTTCCTTCTTCTATCTAATAATTCCTACCAAAAATTTTCTTCCTTTACTTGCAGGTTCATTCAGCACCCCTTCCCTCAGAACCACAATGGAAGAAACAAACAGGCAGTTGAGTTGTATCATCCTTGAGGCCTGGAAATCTACCAAGAAGAAAAAGAAAATTTAAGTTTCATTCTAAATAAGTTTTAGCCAAAAGACTGTTCTTGCACTATCTCCTAATTCTAATATGCTTAAAGTTGGGTCACCTTTTTAAGTCTGGTGATCCAAATTGCTCAGATTTTGATAGATTTAATTAAATGGAATATGCATTGATAATAGCAAATCTGGCCAGACTACATCTTGGGTGGCTAACATTTTCTTCTTAATTTTGGCTTGTTTTTGCCTTGCCTTAGCTATAGTCCCTGGAAAGCATCCCATTTATTAGTGTTTCCCTTGCTGCCTCAGCATTTCTGGTTAATGTACTGTGCAAATCATATAGAGAGACAACCTGAATGAAGCTTTGTACTGTATATTCTGCAAAAATATCCAAAACCATTATGAAAGATATTGCAAATAAAAGACAACTGACTAAACAAAAAATGACTACAAATTCATACATATATACATATTTTTATGAAAATATTTATTTCATATTAACCACCTGCCTCAAAAAGGTCTCCTCTTATTCAAATACCTCATTTTTTTCTTTGCTCCACAAAAAAACACAATTCAAGAACGATCTTTTTACCACTTTCGGCACCACCATCCTTTTACCAAATAAAGCAGATAGTCCTCAACTGCAAATTATTCTAAACACACAGAAAAAAAAAACAAAGAAACTAATGCCAACAAGTTTCCATCTATAGCTTATCTGCACTTGAAAGATCTGAGAATTTCACTAGAGCAAACCAAGGTTTTTCTTGATCCCTCAAGAACTAGCTGTTTAACAGCAAACGTTCTGCATTTTGCACAAGACATGACCATCTGTGTGATGAAACATTACTTGTCTTTGCCTTTTCTTGGGAAGTACAAAGGGTTTTCCCAGGAATATGATAAATGAGGCCATTCCACACCAAAAAAGGAAACTAGCTTTTTTTGAAAGTCAAAATAACATTCCTAACTTAACTTTAAAAATAACAATATATTCCTCTTTTCCTCTCCCCCCCCTAAAATATTCAACCAAAAAGAATTTCAGTCAACAATATGGTTAAACATGTGAATTACCAAATCAATATACCACAAAGTAGTTAAAAGCAAATGAACCACAATCACATGTGTCAACTACATAATTTTTTAATTGTTAAGCAAAAAGAACAACTTGCATAAGGATACATAGCATAATACTTAGCTCTACATATATATACATATATAGTAATATTTTGCAAAACGTAAACAAATGCATGGAAATAGTAAATACCAAACTGGTGGAGACATAACTTTGGGAGTAAGTCTAGAAATAAAATTGAGCAAGGATACTTGTAGCAGCAATTATTACAGTTGCAGAGTTCCATTTCTCAAGTTGAAAGAAATATATTATTCTGCTCATGTTCATAGACAAAGTGCATGGCAAACTTCATAATTTAAAAAGAAAAGACTTTCCCATTTGTATGTTTAACTGTAATGTAATTTACTTATGAGGAAATTCAACTCAACTACCCCACCAAAAACAAACAAGCAAATAAAAAAACAACTCTAGTGACAGAAAGACCTTTCCAAGTGAGCTTTTTTGAGAACTTTGCTCATCCGCAGTTTTCTCCTGTCTTTTCATCCACCAGTGCTGCTACTTTCTGATGCTGGTATGATAAGTGTGACCGATCCATATTTCAGGGCTTCAGCTTGCCTCTACTTTTAATCTTATCAAGAACATTTGTTTTAGGCAAGATAGCTATTATAGTTCCCTTTCATTTTCCCCCTTTTACTGCTAAAAGCTCTAACCATCATTAAAAAGAAAGCCATTATATTCCTGAAGCTTGCCTGATTTTGTGGCATTTGACCAAGCTATGAACTTGATTTTATTCTGAATCAAATACCAATGCAGAATTAGATACTAAAATTAGAGAAAGTGCTGACTAGAGTTCAGTTCTTAATTAATTTTCAAAAATTCTATAATAATAAGTTTTACTATAAATCTGTATCATGTTGACTATGCTTACACTACATTTTGTTTTGAAGCTTAAGTCAGAGCTGGAAACCAAAATAAAAAGATTCCATCATTGTTGGGGTTAAAACAAGAATAAAATAACAAAACCCAATTATTAACATGAATACATAATATAAGATATTCACAAAATCTGTGGCATCCCTCAAAAGTAAAAACAAAACATCACCATCACTCTTAGTGATCGGAAAACTCAATTTCCTTCTTCTAACACAGTACTCAAAGATTAGGGAAAGGGATAAGAAAGAGAAAAACTACCACAGATAGACATAAGTTAGTAGTTTTTGTTCAGAAATAAGCTAGCATTCTTCTGTTTACAAAAGAAATGTAGTTCTATCAAAACAAATTAAAAACTTTAGATCTTCTCATTAAGTTTTTTTTTTATTATGTCTACTCCAGTCAATCTATCTTTAAACACTTTTCCACAGTATTCTGACATCCATACTCTGTTTTAAAATGAAAAATAAGTTTTTATCACACTTGGCCACTTGCCATAGACCTGCGTCATGGCAGCTAGCAGAATTGTGGCAGTTTAAGATACAAGATACAGTGAGGGCAGAATGGAAACACAGAAGATTAGTTTCAAAATAAACACCTCCAAATATCTGTGATCTCTGGATATATGGGATAGAGAACTGGCCACACCTCTTTCAAACAGTTACGTTTTTCTTTTACAGTGCCCAGCCCTCTACCCTTCCCTCCCTTCCCCTTCTAGTTTCAAATATTTACCAGGTAGGTATCATCATGTCAACTTCTTAAACCACTTATAATAGCACTATAACCTTTCCCCATTCTTTTACTTGAAATTTTGTATAGTTCCACGTGTTTCAGTACAACCTATGGAGTCTTAAGATTACTAGTTACTGCCTAAATTAAAGAAAAAAAATTCCTTCTTGATATCAATGATTCCCATCATTGCAGTATCTAGGCACAGAGAACTGGATGATATATGACTGCATTATTCTCAGGGTTGAGGGATTTAGAAAATGTTCTCTAGGGCCTTTCAATTCACTCTCACTTATCCAACACTGACTGTTTATTTTCTTGACACCATATCAAGCTCATTCTCAGCGCTTAGAAGAATAGACTACCATGTGCAGCTAATAGTTTAAGGAAAGAGAAAACATTTTCAGTTTCAAGCTGATAGGCCAAAACTCAGAATTAACTTTTTTTTAATATTCCCATCTTACTGCAATACAAGAGAAACTGCATTTTCCTCCTCCCACGCCTTCTATCTCTCAAACCCTCTGGATTCTCCACCTTTCCCCATCTCCTCAACAGTTTGGAGAAGACAAAGGAAAAACATGGGACTTAAGGCATAATGGACTGCTTAAAGGGAATAAAGAGTATATTGTTCAATAAGATGCCGGATATAATTATGCAAACTGTTCTGAAAAGGAATAAAAGGCTATTTTCCTTCACATCAAGTCCCTTGACCCTTGTGAGAATAAGCAAGTATATTATACGTAGGTTTATGATTTTACACAAGCCATTCTAATGAGATAACATATTACTTGTGAGGCATTAAATAAAAGTAATACATATATTAGATTTATAGGAGCCCTTTAGGCTCACATAAATCAACCATCCTATTCAACTGACAAAAAGTTCAGACCAAAGAGGTTAACTCACTTGCCAAAGATCAAATGGTAAGTTAATGAAAAGAGAAAGAAACAGAACACAAACTCTTAATTCTGTACCACATAGCACCTAATCCTCTTCAATTACTTATTTGTGGTGACAGGAAAACACACGTAAACATATGTTTACCACTTCCATCTCTTCATTTAACTATCTAAGAAAACTAACAAAAATGATCTGTCATGATATAGCAATCCTTTCCTTCCATAAATTTCAAAATGCTTACCAACTACATCACAAACACAATTTCTTCTGCTGGAGCGGATATTGTAGTATCTCTAAAAATTATCATAGTTACGAAAGTTATTTACCTTTTCATTGTAATACCTACAATACCGAAGAACATGTGCTTTCTAAATGAAGCAGTCCAGTAAGGTACTTAGTCAATTAAATTGCTTGAAAATCACTACAAATAACTTGTTCTCAGTGACATGTTTTTATTCTGTATTCCTTTCTTGACAAACTGGGGTGGCAGAAGCATTAGAAATTTCATATATCTACATTTCTAATGTAGAAAAGAAGGTTGCAACAATTTTACTAAGGAAATGCTTCACATTCAAGAATGGCTAGTTAAAAAAAAAAGACCATCATACAATGCTCATTATTCCTTAAATCAAATAACAATTGAAAGAATGAAATCAAAGAAAATTACTCAAGTGTTCTTATAACTAATCAATGTAAAGTTGTTTTTTTGAGGCTAGGTCTGGCTATGTTGCCTGGGGTACCCTGGACTCAAGCAATCCCCAGCATCAGCCTCCCAGGTAGCTGGGATTACAAGCACGCACCACCATGCCCAGCTATTTTTTGAGACTAGGTCTCACTAAGTTGCCCTGGGTGGGTCTCACACCCGAGGACTCAAGTGATTTCCAGTCTCAGCCTCCAGTCCTAAGTTTGGGATTAAAGCCACATGCCAACGCAGCGGGCTGAATGTAAAGTTTGGAAGAGTATAAAACAGAGAACTTTTTCAACAGAAATTTGCTGGGTGCTCATCATGCTATGTCAACTTCTTGACACTGCTGTCAAGAAGTGAATTAACCTTCCAGATTCAGATTGTATCAGGAAGGGGAGGGAAGCAGGAATATGGGACATCTCAATTGCTATATTTAAAAATAATTAAACTAGAATGGCAAGTTTTCAGATACAATTGTAGAGGCACAGAAAACAACAAAGAAACATTTAACAATTATAAAAAAGAAACACAAATCCAAGTGCTTGAATAATACAGTTCTTTAACTAAACTGCTTTCTACCTGGGATTAGATGAAATCAACATCCAATCACCAAATTCTACCAATTCTACTACTTTTTAAATCTCCATTCTCTTTATTCCCTCTTATCTCCAATGCTACTATACCAGTCTAGATATCTTGTTTTGTTCATGAAGATGCCAATATTGGTGTCTCTACCTTTTGGCCACATCCTCTCCAGTCCAGCCATCACACTGCTTAATGACCCCATACCTACCTAAAAATACAAACCTGATTATGTCATTCCCCAACTTGAAATTCTTCAGAAATTCACCTATTGTCTAGAATTTTTTCCAAACTGTGATTTAAATGACAAAAATAATTTGTGTCCCAACCAGAATTTAACAAAACTGAATAAAAACTATGTATGCCTTATATGTGGTAAAAGCACTGTCTATGAAACTTTTCTTAGTTTTACACACACATGCTTGTGCTGGATCATTAGTTTTAAAAAATGATTTTCCACTATGATTTCTTTAAAAATCCACTGATCTACATATAAAATATAGACCATTTTTATAAGTTCATAAGTTCTTTACAACCTGATCCCTCACTATAGCACAGTGATTAAGAGGATAGACACTAGAGTCAGACTGCTTGTATTTATATGCCAGGTATGCCCTTGCCAGCAGTGTGATTCTAGGCAAATCAGCCATGTATCACTGTGATCCTGGGCAAACCAATTAATCTATCTGAGCTAACTCAATTATACTGTCTGTAAAAAAGTTACTCTTAGGGTATCACAAGAACTAAGTAACACTATCTATATAAAGTACCTAACACATAGTATTCTTCATAAACACTATTATTGGTATCACAAATTATTCAATTATTCACCTAATCTCTGACTTTTCTTGCCCATACTCCAGTTGTAACAAATTACAGGCTCTTTACCAAGTATCTTTTACTCCCTCATCTGTTATGTCAGATCCTGGAGCAGCACAAAAGGTGCATGCCTTTTCCAGTCTCTCAACATTAAATTTCCTTATATTTTTAGCTCAAATAAGGCCTCCCTGTGAAGCCTTTCCCAACTCTCTCAGATAGATCTAAGTATTCTCACTAGCCCTCCAGAAGAAAAAGTTACAAAGTACAGTTAGTCTTGTCTGTTGATGTCTCCTGGTCAAACTGTGAACTCTTAGGACCATCCCAGAGGATTCTTTTTTCCAGGATAGTGCTGCACAAAGAGGAAGAGTTCAACAGACATTTTACTAATAACTCTTAAGTTATTAAACCTTCCTAAGACTTCTTGTTTCTCATCTGTACAACAGGTGCAGGACTGTGCCTGAAGGCTTGCTGTAGTTTATATTAGACAATGTAAGAGAAGGGTCTGATACAGAAGCAACACACAGTAATTACCAGGTTTACTAGTTGGAAATTTTTAGAATTCTAGGAGGCAATAACTGAGACCCTTAACAACTAACACCTGGAAAGGATGTGGACAAAGATTTAAGAAACATGGTCTAAGGAAAAGATGGTGAGATCTCTAGGAAGAAAACTGCAACAGGATGATTGAGAAAGAAACATGGCTGAAAGAGACTAGACAGGAGGAGGGCCCACACTGGCAACCAGCAAGGGGTCGCTTTAATTCTAACCAGATCTTAATTCTCTGTTCCAAAACATCTGGCCTGTCACCGTTGTATGCCCAGTATTAAAACAGTTTATGACACTTAAGAAGAAGTGAACCCATCTCATCCTTAATTTTCTCATCTATAAAAGTAGGACAGTAATATATCTTATAAGTTAGGGAAGGAATTAAACAAAGTAACACAATGCGATCAGATCTTAGAAGCATTCTTCTACATGCACTCCTCCATAAAGAGGTTGGATTTCAAGCTAACCAATTTGCTCCATCTTATTATTTGCCAAAACATCAGTTGCTAAATTAGCTTTTTCTAAGCTACCTTAAAGGAGACATTAATACTCTTATCCTATAGCACTATTAAGTATAGATAAGCAAAAAGTATAAAAAAAAAGCAAAAAAGAAGTTAAAAAAATCTTGTAACATGTAAGGCAGTACAGTACAAGATTGAATATTTGAGAGTCTCATACACCTAATGGGTTCCTTAGCAATTTTCAGATGATGATTATAAATGCTCCCAAACACTAACATACACAATAAATACTAAGAGCAAAAATATATATAAGCTGAAAACACAGTAGCGAAGTATAAAAAGTAAACACTCCTATTGGATTATTAAATATAATTAATGCCATTTAAAAACTTCTGGAAAGACTCTTTAAAGAAAACTGAAGTAACAGTGGTTTATAAAATTATATAGGTGTTACGTATACAGACATATATCACTGAAAGTTTACTTTGCACCAATCATCATACAATTGACATTTTAGCTCATTTCATCCACTCCTAGGCTCTTATTTTTTAAGTGAGATGTTAAAATGCAATGTTATATTATCCAGTTACTCCGGAACTGTATTAGAAAAAGTACAGTTATGGCACGCTGTTAGACCCAGTTGGAGATATTACCAGATTACACTTTTATCAACATAAAAATATTCAAGCTTATATACAGTTATGGGTCAATAATTCATTAAATTTATTAAAATTATTTTGCTTAAAGTCAACTTTCATTCTTAAAATTCTTTTGCTTAATGTCAACTTTCATTCTCATATGGCTGTCTCACTGCAAGAATACAATAAAGTATAGTGAAATAAAGAAATAGATCGTTTCCCTTTGTTCAACCTACAAAGGACAGGTTTTTTGACAGATGTCACCAGCCAAGACTGTGTCTGATTTTAGGTACTTAATAGAATTTGACCCCCACTCACTTTTAAAAACCAGTCTAAGCTTACCTGCTTTAAAAATGAAACATAGAACTGTATAATTTTGCCAGAAAAGAACTGAATGGGAAAATCAGATGTGGGAACCATTGTAAAACTACTAAAAAACAGACATTTCAGAACTTTTGCTCATATTTCCTCAATCTAAGGGATTTTTTCCAAGCTCTAAATTCTAGGATTCTTTATAGTACATGTCTTCCATGGTAACATCTTAGTTTTCCTAATAACATGCTATTCCAGTAATTCTAATATATCCATGGGCCATGGTATGGTATTAATCAGTCAAATAAAGAATGGAGGCTGGGCAGTCAGCAATGAGAAGACATTGTTAAACCTCAAAAGAGCATGGACAGGCTGCCCAATGCAAAACTAAGACTACAATCCTTGACGCACAGAATGCTGTGTACCAGGAACACAGTCCCTCACCTGTCAAACAGACACATCCACAGAAAAGGAAGAGAGACCTATGGACTGAACATAAATCATCAAACAACGAGAGAGAAGTCTGAGCGAACGGACAGGCCATCAGGGGTTGGGGGTGGGCGAGGGAAGGCAACCCAGCAACCATTTATCTATGTAAGAAATTAAAAAATAAAAGAATGAAGGCTTCCCCTATATTGACTATCTTAATTTTTTTTTTTTTTTTTGAGACTAGGTCTCACTATTTTTGCCCATGGAACCGCAGGCTCTTGTTTCCCAGGGTACCACAGACTCAAGCAATCCCCAGCCTCAGCTTCCCAGGTGGTTGGGATTACAGGGATGCACCACCACGCCCAGCTATTTTTTTGGAACTAGGTCTCAATACGGGCCCCAGGCGGGACTCGAACCGCGATCCCTAGCCCCAGCCGCTTACTATATTAAAATTTTAAGGAGCAATCTTTAGTCTTGTCCTTAATCACAAAAACAAACAAACAAACAGTAATTATGTCAGGGCTCAAAGTTAGAATATAAAAGGAAATTAAAACATCTCAGTAGTTATTCTGCTAATGGTATCAGTAGAAAAGCTACTGTGGACAACCATGTCTATTTCTTAATTTCAATTTCAAACATGAGGCAGCTCACACACACAAAAAAATGACTCATATTTGATTTATTGTCTTTACCAAATACCATTCTTGATGCTGCATTTAAATTTAAATTTCCTCTCAGAGTTCCACAAAACAAAAAAATAGAATCCCTTAAGCTTAAAAAAGTTCAAATAATCAAAATGTATTGAAAAATATATAAATTTGAAAAAATATAAATTTACTCCTTCGCATATATTTTATGGTTCAAAATAAGCAGGGTTTTAATTTAAAAAGGTAGTTGCTTTCTTAAAAACAATCTAATGATACTTATTCAGAACCATTAAAATCATACTATAGTAGATTAAACAACAAATCTAGAATCTGATTCAACTCAATATTTTTCTAATAATGAGTATTTATCAAGTCTTGCTGACAGAAAGACATGACAGAGAGCTTAGTACCATCATAGAAATAGTCCAATGGTACCAACTCTATTAGTTTACCATAAAGAAATATACATAAACCTGAGACAGCACTGGTAATACTAAACTTAAAACAATTACTGGCATGTGACTACCTAAGCAATAGACAATTAAACAAGTCAAATAAGGGGTGCAAAAGAGTGGAGGGGGCTGGAATCTATCTTTTCATTGGCAGTGAAATAAAAGTAGCACAGCCAATCAATGCCTGTCTGAGTATCATCTTTGTACCTAGTACTGCAGTATAGTCTAAGAGTCACACAGGTAAGAAGATACACATATCACTATTTTATCTCTCCAATAAGATAAGGGACCAACAAGAAACATTTACAGAACAAAACATGTCAGTGTCAACTTGTGTCCTGAAAATACTAAATCCCCCAGAATTCAAAGAGGACACAACAGAAAAATGGAAAGGGATTAAGAGCTAGGAATTACACACGTTAAAATTTATACTGAGATTTCTTAAAGCCACCATTTTAAAAATAAATAAATTTGAAAAATTTTTTAAATTTTTAAAAATCTTACTCCCACAAATATAACCACAACCTAGAAGTCAGTTCCCCCTGTTCCCATTGTCTGTTTCCTAATCTACAAAGTGCGAATGTTAAATTGAAAGGGGATTTATAAATCAGTCTCTAACCTGTGATAGACCTTAGAAGTTAGAGCAGTATTTAAGACTGAAACTCAACTTTAAGGACTACATATATGTTTAGTTGGATACATGGGACACTAGACTAAATACAGTGAAGTGTTTGTGCTGGAGTGGATCTGACAAAGTGATTCTGGAACAGACCATAAAGAACCAGATTAAAGAACTGGAACTGGCCTTTGTGTTTATGCAATGTAACTCTTAAAACTTTCAGGTTAAAATGAAATTATTATCATTGCCAAAAAAAAAAAAAAAAGAAAGAAAAAGAAAAACAATGTGTAAAGCAGAGAGGAACTGCAACAAGCTAACAGTAGAATGACAAACTTAAGTAAGAGATTTAGTAACTCAGTATAACTGTTAACTACTAGGAAATGCAAACAGTCAGGGTGAGGTAATCAGATGAGTCAGGTTGATTTAGTAAAAAAATTACACAGTTCACAATGAAAGGAAGTTTTGTCTCAAAGAATCAGCCTAGAAAATACCATCCACCTTCACTAAGCACACAAAACGCAAATATTTTACAATAGTCTTAGCTATAGTCACTAACCAGGGAGCAATAATAGGCTCTTCAAACAGGAAAGGAAAATTATACCATACTCTGTTAAAAATAATGAATAGCCTCTGCACCTTTATTTCTATATACTTAGTCGAATGCGCCTTTATTTCTATAAACTTAGTCGAATGATGCTTTAATTTAAATTGGGCATGGCATTATATCTATATAGCCACATTCACTGATTAGCTGAACTACTGTATTGCTTTGGACTCATTCTCCAAACCTGGAAAAAAACGGATTTTTTTCCAAAAACATACGTGTAGGGCAAAAATTAACCATAATATTATTGGTTATACTCTTCTGGCTCTAATTTACCATATCTACAAGAGCAGAACAAAAGTGCCACAAGCTGGACATGTGAAGTAGTCCAACGCAGAGTGCCATCTGCTGCACATATACAGGATGTCTCCTATGCAAGATTCAATCCTAGTGTTTCTCAGGGGCCTCTATAAGAGCAAATTGTTTGTTCTCTTATTTGCCTAGTACATGTGTCTCAAATCAACATCTACTTATGGGAGAATTTCCGTTCATGTGGTTTAAAACACCAATGCTTTCCTAACAGATAACAGTTTTACAAGGGAAGAGAGGAATGTAAAGAAGCAATTGTAACTGATAATAAAAAACACAAAAATATAATCAATATCTGGAGTGAATGGTAATCCCAGAATCATTGCATATTAGCTGTATAACCTGGGACAAGTACCTCCTGTTTCTGGGCCTTACTTTCAGGCATAAAGTGTCAGTAATTAAAACTCTAAGAGATGCTTTCAAATTGAGTCTTGTGAGAAATCATAAAACAACAGATGGGGATAGCTGTATACATTACGGATTCAGAGCAACAAAGAAAAAGAAAAAGATCTGTTTATGTATTTTAAATAATTAGGTACAACTTTTTTTCAATATCTTAGAATCCTAAATTCATTTACAAGTTCACATTCCCATGATAACACTTCTGCCCTTCAGAAATAACATTTCGCTTTAATTGTGTTTTCAGTTACAAATTCAGCACACCGCTTTTACCCACCCCAGAATAGCACAGAACACTTTCATGAAGTACCCACACAGGAAAGGCACTCATCGCCTGGCAGATTCGCATAGTGGAAAACACACAAATTTTAAAATGTTAAATGAGCACCACACCCAAATAGTCTTAAAAACAAACTGTGAAAAGTGTGAAAATATATTATCAAAATATGAAGATAAAGACAACTTGGGAAGTCTGAAAATTTTCTGAGAGAAGGGAATACAGTTGGATTCTTGGGTAGCCTTATGTTTTTAAAGAGAACAAAACATTTAACTGGAGGCTATGAAACATGCAAATCTAAAATGAACTGTGGGAAAGCTCGGCTCCCACCCAAAAGCTTCAGCAAAGCAATATGTCAGTGTGCCAAATACAATTTTCTCAAAAGAATGAGGATAGGGTCCATACCTATGACTAATAATAACTACACCATCTTGCATTTATGGAGCATTCGTTCTTTCCATAGCTTTCAGATACTCAGTTTGACGCTGTCATCAGAACTGGTTATCCTCTCTGAAAATCTTCAGTTCAATTTTCTCTAAAACTCTAAGTGACCAAAACAAGATAGTGATGTATTTGTTGAGAGCTGAAGGTACTAGCTTCTGGGATGAGACTGTCTGCTGTGATTCTCTCATTACCAACCACACCGTACAAATTAGCCATACATAGGAATAAAACCCACACTCTATCAAGTTGACCTGAGACCAACACGTATGGCTCTAGGAAGCCCAAAGAAAACCTACTGACTTGTTGGGTCAAGAACTCCAAGTCAAGTTGATCTCTTTCAAATGGAAAAGAAGAAAGAAAGAAAGAAATCACACACCCCAACACTGTTGAAATAGAAACTCCCCGTTCGCTGGCAGCCAATGAAATCCAGCAATAACTGGTTAATACAACCACCAAATCCCTGCCTCTGTGAACAACTTGTCATATTCGCTTCCCCTGTGCCTGCTGCCACCCTTCTTTCTTCAGGCACGCTGAACAACCTTACAAACCAGTCCTCCAAAAAAAGGACCACCGAGGATCTTTAAGGATCCGAGGGTATGGAGCTTTGCCTCCTGAAGCAATGCAGCATCTATCGCAAGGAAGCTGTTCCCCACGCCTTCACACGCAGGAAGTCACGGGGGGGCATAAAGTTTGATTTTCCTTCATGCTCGTTCACAAGAAATCCGAAACAGGACGAGAAAGCGGCCCCATTGGGGGCCTGGGTTGCTCTCCGGAGACAGTTCCCTGCTGCATGGCACTGCCAGTCTCCTGACACATACACAAGGCAGCCACGGCAACTCAGGACACCCCATCCGGCCTGGAGGAGGAGGGAAGGGGGACAACTTGCCCGGGGCTCAGCGCGGGAGCTCTGGGGCAGAGCTGTTAAAAAAGAGGGAGGGAGGGAGGGAACCGAGATCGGGGGCGGGTCAGTGGAAGGTTCAAGTTCCGTCCCTTCCCCGCCCCGGTGTCCCCGGTCCTGCGGGAACATCCCCGCCGTCGCCCCTCCTCCTCCTCTTCTCGTCTTCCTCCGCCCTTCCTCTCTTCCTGGTCGCCGCCGCAAGCGCCTGAAGGGCACGGAGGCTCCTTGGTGCCCAGCAACCCCGTCCGCAGCCGGGAGTTGAGGTTAACTAGCCCGCTGCCCCGGCGGCCTGTCGCCTGGCGGCGCCCACACACCAGCACCGCCCCGCCCTCCCTGGAGCCGCGGGGCGCGCTCGCTCACCGTCCGGTGGTGCTGCTGCTGCCGGTGACGGCTAACGCCCAGCCCCGAGAAGCAGCCGGCAGTCAGCGCTCCGCAGCCGCTGGCGCCCCCGCCGCCGCCCCGGGTGGAGAGAAGCAGCAGGAAAGCTCTACCTGCGGCGGCCGCCATCTCTCAACTGGAATACACCGAGGACACAGGCAGCGCAGCTGACGACGGGGCGGGGCTAAGACCCGCCATTCACTAGCGCAGAACCAACTACCGCCCTTCACTGTGCTGCTGAGGCGGGGCTTCCTAAAAGGTCCAATCGATAGGCGGGAGAACCACACTCGAGGCTGCCTATTGTGGGACATAGTCAAATTACGGGTAAATTTTAGGCAACTGGTAATTGCTCCAGAGCCCCTCTGATAGCCACTATAGAGATGGCATGTTCGACTTGGCCAATCTTCACCAAGGATAAAACTATGAGAAGTGTAACTGGAGAAACATATTCGTGCAAAGCTTTGTACTTCGTAAGGGTTCTAATTTGACAAAGTAGGCATCAAATTAATAAATCATTAACTAGGTATGCTGGAACTCTCAGTGACACGCCCGGAATTGTCATTCATAACTAATGGTATTTGGATATGTTGAAATTAACCCTACAACATGGGATGACGTATAGCAGAATATAGAAGGGTAAGAATGAATATAAATATCAAAGTCCCAGGATAAGTATATGCCATCAGAGTGAATTAACAGACTTTTATACATTTTCAAACACTCAGTTCATATTTACAGCACCTTTATACTGATATTCTTACATTTCATCTTTGATCTTATGCAAGCTTATTTAAACTATGGAAACATTTTAATAAAAATCGTCTGAAAGTTATTATTTAACGAATGTTTATAATTTAGCTAAACGAGACAATATAATACACTTTAGAGTAACTTGATCACTTTCTCTTGAAAAAAAATATTTCTTTCCACAAGAAAACTCATAATAAGAGCATATGAAGAAAGTGTAGGAAAGGAGACTAGGGGTTTCTAAATTTCCTTAGAAGAGAATTTTCTTGCTCTCTTTATTATTGTGAATTGGTTAATACCTCAAGTTCAGTATTGGGGAGAAAAGTATTATAAATTTGGGAAACATCTTTGTAATTTAGCTTTTGATAAATTAAAACTAACAAAAACATGATTTTATTGTATCATTTCTTATAAACTTCCAAATTCAACTCAAATAGTACTTTGAGGGTCAAGAATAACCAAATTAATAGAGCAGAGCTTTGGATTGTTTAATATTTTTATCCCACTGCAGAACACTAGGATGATTGACTTCTCCAGGTGAGTCAATCATGCCAGTCATCCAAAAGGCATTTATTGCTCAACAGTGGAACCTAAGAGCTCAAGGGTGAGATGAGGCCCCCATTCAACAGCTGCACAAACTAATCCTTCTTGTTGAAAAGTTGTGATATTCCTGGAGCAACTTCACTTACTATTATTTTCCACCCATCTATATTTATCCCATCACATTTTATGTATTTTCCCATGCCATGCCATTTCCCTTCTCTCTGTCCCTCCACACCTTATTACTAGGGTTACCTTGGATTTTAGTTTTGTTTTTATTTTTTGTAACTTCAACAAATCTCGCTATGAATCAGTATGATGTTCTCCATCTCTATCTTATGCTTTGAAAAGTTCTACCGGATTTGCCTTTTCCTGATTTTTCTTTTCTTTGCCCTATTTTTCCAAGTTTGAAAATTGAACATGTACCCTGTAATTCTAAGATTTTGTTTTGTGCACTTACAAATATTGCAATAAATAATTTCAAATGCATAAACCAAAATGTGGAGGGATGATGAAAAATTTTTCTTCTTATCTATTTAACCACAATGTGTAAGATTTTATTCAATAAGAGGAAAGTTCCTATGCTCTGTTACAGGTAGACTGCATAATTCTAGGACCCAATGAATACACTAAGTTTGAAACAATCCAGGGCTAAACAAATATCAATTAACTTCACACAGCGAAAACCTTTTCCATAGCTGCAAAGCATACAATCTCAGAGCTGGATAGCAAGGCCTATAAGGAGAAAGGAGAAGATAACCACAAAAACTTAAAAATATAACTTTTGAGAGAAAGTTGAAGAAAACATGTCTTTCAATGAGGAATTGGTTAAATAAATTATATACTAACCTCATTAAAATATAATTAAGCCATTTAAAATGAATTATCCATCTATACTTTCAAAAAAGTAATAATAGAGTATACATAATTTTTTAGGGGTCTGTTGAGAGCTGAAAGTAGGGTATAAGAGAGGATAGACGAGAGAGATTTACATAATTATACAGGTTGGGGTTGAATGAAAGTATGCATTATTTAGCAAATTTTAATGACAAGTTTTTATAAAGGTTTTTGATAAAGGGAAAAAGTGGCTTAGGTAAGTATAATTTAGAATGTATTTTAAAGGAATGCAAATGGTGAGGGGTAATAAAATTGGTTAACATATTAATTATTGAGAAGTAATTGGGGGTAGGGGAATAGCTTACAGGGAGTTGCTGTTCTTGTTAAGGAGGGTTTTTTTTTTTTTTTTAGGTAAACATTTTTGGAGGGGCAGCAGCATCATTACATTTTTAGAGGAATTTAATGCTAGATTTTGTTTTTAGTTTGCTGGAGGCAATTAAGACAAGATGGAGTTGGCTTTATTTTACCACAGGAGCCCATTGGTTTGTGAATGACATTTTACAAGTCCCCTTTTTAAATTTATTTTAAGGTAGGAAACTTTAACAATTTTGCAGTGATGGATACAAAGCAGTCTTGCAGGAAAATAATTATATTTAATATTATAGCATACACCAAGTGAGCTCTGGCAGCCTCTGACAGGGGCCAAGCCCTCTAAATTATATATTTCCATTTCTAAATACTTTATTTGCTATATAGTAAGAGTTTAGTGTTTACAGAAGAATTTCCTCAATATTTTTCATGTCAACATTCTTTTTAAAAATTTTTTTATTAAAGTAATATTGTCTTACACTGTTTGTATTTTGAAACTGTGTTCTCACCAGCAAAGCACCTGGAGTCCACCACTATAGCCCACTGCACTCCCTTCCCACTTTACTCTTGTCTTTCTTCTTTCCCTCCTCTTAATGCCTCAATTAATATAGATGACTCTTTTTTATTCTCTATATTTTTAAGTTATATATATAATATATAAAATTATATGGTTTTGTAAGGTTTACACATAAATAGTGAGTTCTAGAAGAAAACTTGTTGTCTTGGAGGGAGTATAGTGAACCTTTGAATGCTTTAACTTTTTCCCACCTGCATGTTATTTTCACAATTATAGAAACATGATCAATGAAACCTACAGGGCTGCAAAATTTTTTTCTGTGTCAATCCTTAAAACATGTTATTTTGTTTTGCTTTTAGCTAAAACTAATCAGAGTATTTCCTGGAGCCTGAAACTATGTTCCCTAGTAAAATGTACACTGAATTCAGCTCCTAAATATGACTCAGCTCAGTGGAGTATTTGCTCTTGCATTCCAGAATAGTCAGGGTAAGGTGATGCACACAATTTGTTGACATGAGAAAGAGAACATGACAAGGATCAGCTTGGAGATCTGGGGCTTTGTTTCATGGTTCACTGAAAATGTGAATTATTAATCAAATAATGTCAATAGTTTTTAAAGGTCTGGAAAAGTATACTAAGGCAAACAAGAGGAAAGCTTTTGAAGAGCCTCCATCTATTTTCTGGCTATTTTGTTTCATTATTTTTCCAAATGTCATAATTCTCATCTCTTTACACCTAACCATCGGTAGCTGTCTCTCCATAGCTACCACTCACTTTTCCATGATTTCCTAGTTTTATGACCTTTTAAGTTCCCTTTCTGTTGGTTTCCCTGTGTCATAAATATTTCTGGTCAGTATAGCTGAGAAGGGCTCAATTGTGTACTCTTAAACCCACCACAAATCTTTTCATGTCTGTATCTAAATCTAATCTTGCCTCATGAAACACAAACATGCACCTTTCCCCTCCTCATTTTGTTTCTCTCCTTTTCTCTCCCCAGTACGTCCATCTCCTAATATAGATTGCAACCACATGCTGGATCATTTATATAGTCTATGTACATAATTTATATAGATAGATTTCCATACCGCATCCTAAAATTTTTGTGTGACAGGAGTCTCATGCCCTGGCCTGAAAAGGATTTCTGACTCTATATTCACTTTATGTCAATGCCCCTATAATCTAACATTCTTTTAGATCAGTCTTCAATTTGTCAGATCTTTGTTTTTTCTGTTGTGTGTATGTGTGCATATGTAAGCAGAACACCAGAGAAACATTGAGTTGAGAAGGCAAGGCAATGTTGCCAAAGTTGATAGGACTATATTTGTTCATTTTCTTAGGATCTGAAAGATTGATAGCAAACTTTAAAGCTGTCCTTTTTGTGCTGAATTGTCTTGTGGCCTCCTAAGCCTTTTCTATTTACTAGACCTTTGGAGCCATGAAATCTTTTTTCTCTATCTGAAGTGATTCAACAGGGCAGGACACTAATTTTACAGTCAAATAAAACACACCTCCTAAGCATACAGAGGAATTCAGTACACATTTTTAAGAACCCAACACCATCCGTTCCAGAGTATTCAAAAGTGCCAAAAATCTTAAGAACTTTCTCAAACAAGGTTGAATTATAATTCAGTTCCAAACTGATAATGTGTTTCTCCATACTCTGAACATTCACTGAATTTCTAACTCTGCGCATCCTGTCTCTATAAGTCACCTATTCAACTCTTGGAGATCAGTTTAACCTCCTGTGAGAGTAAAAGTCTAGGTAAAATTAAGATCCCACAATTTGTTGGCATTGGATGTGAGCTGATCTAATAGTGATGTCTGTCATCCCGTTCCTTATCAGGACTGTATGACTAGACAAATCTGGCTCATTAAACCAAAGTCCCCTTTACTCTCACCATTCTAAGTGTATTTTGTGCCAAAATTATTTGATGTTTTCACTTTTCTCCTAAAAATCTCTTCCAGGTTAGAGTTGCCAATCTGCCAAATTAAGCTAACTCTTTAATGATGGTACACATAGAACTGCCTCTTTTACACATTTACTTTTATGGGAGCCTCCATTGCTGGCAGCAGAAAGAATTTCCAAAGTATGGTAGGTTTTAAAATATTGTTTGGGGTTGAGGTATGCCCCTAAAGGTCTACAAAAATTCATCAAATTCAGTCACTTTTGCCAGTCTACTTCAAGGTCAAATATACTATCATGCTGGTATTGCCTAAATATGAGCTACTCTGAAAATCAAGCTAATTCAATGTTGATTGCTACATTCATTCTCAGTGTTGATACAATTCATATACTCTTCCATTAGTACTTAGCTTTACATGAATAATGAAGAGTTTCAGGGTTGCAGTTGGTTGAAAGCACAGGGTGGAGGAAAGGTGGGTGTGAGAGTGGTTCACTGGCAGTTAACAACAAGTGGGAATTGGTGCGCTTTAAAGTTAGCCATTCCATCTGTTATCTTGCCATAGGTGTCACTTAGAGCAACCACTGCTGATTTGAAAAAAAGGTGAGAGAAAGGGTAACATGTTAAAAGCCAGAAGAAAAAAGTTTTATTTTCCTTAGTTAATAAAAACTAGCTAAGGAATAAAAAACAGTTTGAGACTTGGAAAGTGTAAAGACAACTTAAAAGGGTAAAGGGGGAAGAAAATTATTCACAGAGACAATTTTTAACAAATAATTGTGAATTAGGCGCTTTAAAAACCATTTTAACTGCCAAAACCTCAGGGCAAAATTATCTAAAATTTGGGTGGAAGGTCGGGCACGGTGGCTCCTGCCTGTAAGTAAGCTTCAGCCTATGAAGCAGCCGGGGCTAGGGATCGCGGTTTGAGTCCCGCCTGAGGCCAGTAGTGAGATCTAGTCCCAAAAAATAGCTGGGCATGGCGGCACGCGCCTGTAATCCCAGCTACCTGGGAAGCTGAGGCTGGGGATTGCTTGAGTCTGTGGTACCCCGGGCAACGAGAGCCTGCGGTTCCATGGGTAAAAATAGCAAGATCTAGTCTCAAAAAAAATAAATAAATAAAAATAAAACAAAATTTGGGTGGAGACTCAAAATAATGAGTCTAGCTTATTTATCTATTCATCTAATCAGAATAGTGAAGGAAAGTATATGGAATGCCTACTATGTTCCAGGCAATATATGCTAAGAGAAATTTTCCAGAAGTCAGACTTTTCTGTATTATGTTTTTTTCTTTTTCTGAAATACTCATTATAATCTTGACCTTGAAATGAGATCAGTTCTTTCCATTATTTCCCAGTTCTTCCCATTCAGAGTCCAACATTTATATGTCACTTAAAAAACTTGCTAAAAGATTACTTGGATTATCTTGAAGCATCAGTATGACATAAATATAAAATATACTTCCCATGTCTAAAGTTTAAAACATATTTCCCCACCCAACAATATTACTAAGAAAACCAATGAAGAAATTGTAGTTTTCTGCTATCAATGTGTAATAGGGTACAATTCTATTTAAATTTCTATTTTACTGCCTAGTGTATAAGCAAAATTTCTGTTTCGGATAATAATAAAAGATGTTGCATTTCTTTCTTGTGTTTTGCATTGATACATATGTATATATACATATATATACATTGATATATATACATACATATATATCAGTTTTAAACAAGGCCTTTTGTCTTATCCAGCATCAGAGAGAATAATTCATTTAATAGACTTGCAAAAATTAAGCAAGATTTAGAGCATCTTTAGATGCTCTAAGACCTTGAAGCAATCAAAATTATTAACTATTCAATCAAAACAAATTGTTTACTATCAAGAAGATGAAATTATATATTCAGGATAGCATGTGAAAATGCCCTAATTTAGAATCCTGAATTAATTTGGAAAAACCATTATTACTTTTAGAAATACCATTATTACTTCTCATGATATAGAACCCACATAAAATGAGTTGAAAAGATTGTAAAGATTTGATGATCTTGTAGAAGTGGGCTTTGCTGTTTTCTCATCAGTTTAGTGCTTTGATCACAGAATTAAGGCTATTTGAGAGGGAGGGAGGTCTGGGGTAGGAACAAAAGAGGGAAACTGCTCAGACCTTAGGGTAAAGAACTACAGATGTTTTGATGGTAGGTAACATATGTCTCAAGAGATATGAACCTATTCCTCTAAACCATACATAGCATTCTAAACCAAAGTTACCACAATAAAGAAAAGAAAAACCTATGTTTTAGAAGTTGAACACATAAACACAGACAAATAACTTTCTCTTGGAACACGTTTACACCACTGGTGGGAATGTAAACTGGTCCAACCACTATGGAAAGCTATGTGGAGAACCCTCAAACTCCTGAAAATAGAACTACCATTCAATCCAGCAAACCCACTTCTGGGAATCTACCCAAAGCATATAAAAACACTGATTCAAAAGGACACCTAGACTTGTATGTGTATTGTAGCACTATTTACAAGAGCCAGGATATTGGAAACAACCCAAATGCCCCAAAACAGAACGGATCAAAGAGTTGTGGTATTTGCGTACAATGGAAATCATCAGTCAAAAAGAAAAAGTTGATGCATTTGTGATAACATGGATGGACCTAGAAGGAATCATGTTAGTGGAAATAAACCAGAAAGATAAAGAGAAATATTGGATGATATCACCTACATGCAAGCTGGAGGGAAAACAAGCAAACAAAAGGACAAAGAAAATTTAAAACTGTCAGCAGGACTGAAGCACAGAGCAAGAGATGGGGAGGGGGGTAAAATCAGGGAAAGGATGTGCACAGGAGATTAAGATGATAATTCACAGGTTAAAGATGATGGGAGAAACTTGGGGTAGACAACAATGTAATCAATTGAAAAAAATTTTAAAAACCAAAAAATAAATAACATTCTCTTTACCAACGTGGATACGTCTCCCAGAAATTGTTATGAAAAATGAATGAACCTTGATAAATCTAATTTAACATGTAGGCTCATAATAAGCAGGTCAATTCTGAAATGTAAAATCCGAGTTACTCATTTTTGGTATGCATTGCTTAGGATAGTAATTCTCAGGTTTTAGTCAATCCTGGCAGTTAAATTTTTAGCACATGTTCATGACAAACAATAACTCACTAAAAGCATCTGAATAAATAAGACAGGTTTTAGTTTATGCAAAATTCCCAGTGTGTCTATTGCAACTACACTATGCCCAGACATTGCCCTATATTAAAGGATCAAAATATTTCTTTTTAAAATTAAGATAAACTTACTGTATAGGTTTCAGGCGTATGGTTTTTCATATATATAATACCATACTACCATCAAATCAAATCGAATAGGCTTTCTTCTGTAACTGAAATAATACCTATCCCTGGGTTCTAATAAATTTATTCAATAAAATATGATTTACTGGTTGAATTACCATAGGTAACAAAAAAAAGCCTCTGACTTTATAGAGCTTACTGCATAAGTATGAGGTAGGGGAAGTCTGGATAGTCAAAACAATCCTGACAAGAAGGAGGAAGAGTGGCTACTATACTATACTATAAAGCGATAGTAATCAAAATAGTATGCCACTAGAACAAAAACATACATACAGGTCAATGGAATTGATTGAGAACCCAGAAATAAACCCACACATTTATGAACAAATAATGGAAGATGAGTATGCACTAGAAAAAGGAGCATCTCTACAGCAAATGGTGTTAGAAAAATTGTTTAGCCACTTGCAGAAGAATAAAACCAAGTTTACCATCTCATACCATGTACAACAATCAACTTAAAATCAATTAAAGACATGAATGCAAGACACAAAAACATAAAATACATAGAAGAAAACATATTTGCCCCATATTTGGTTTCAGTGGTAGTTCTGTGCATTTTTTTCCAATGGCAAAAGAAACATAAGTAAATATTAACAAATGGGACTACATCAAACTAAAAGATTTGATAGCAAAAGAAACTATCATTAAAATGAAAAACTAAAATGAAAAAAACCCAACTGAATAGGAAAAAATATATCTGACAAAGGGCTGATATTCAAATAGAGAACTCACACAACTTAATAAAAAGAAAACAAGTAACTCAATTAAAAAAAAAAAAAAAGGCTGAGGAGCTAAATAAACACACCTCCAAAGAAGACACATGATGAATAGCCACGTTAAAGAGTGTTCATCATCACTTATGATCAGGGAGATGCAACTCAAAACCATGCTGAGATACGATCTTACACCTGTGAAAATGGCCTGTCTCAATAAGAATACAAACAAGTTTTGGTAAGGATGTGGAGAAATAGGAACTCCTTATATATTGATGGTAGGAATATAAACTGGTTCTGCCCCTATGGAATATAAAATGCAATGTTAAGACAGAGGTTTTGCACAATATTAAAAATAGATCTACCATATGATTCCACACTTGGATATCTATCTGAAGAATGCATAAACACTAATTTGAAGGGATATATATGCTCCTTTGTTGAAGAAGCACTATTTACAACAGCCAAATCATGGAAGTAACTTAAGTGCCCAAAGGTAGATAGTGGATTTAAAAATGTGATGTATGTACACAATACAACAGTACTGAATTATTAGAAGGAAAAAAAGATTAACTCTTGCTATTTATAATAACATGGGTGGAACTGGATTGGAAATGTTACACAAAATAAATCAGAAATAGAAAAACAAACTGGATAGTGTCACATATTATGGAGTGCAGAGAAACAAGTCAGATAAAACCAAACCAATAACAAACCTAGAAATCTGACTATAGATTTGAGGTTACATTAGGGAATGGGGGAAAACATCGGGAGGGATCCAAATGGATTTTGGTGGAGGACTGTGGGTTCTTGGTGGTGGGTTGTGACATGCATCTGAGGAGGTATAATTCTATGCCTCTGAATCACATAGAGTATTGTAAAACAGTGTTTCCTCAATAAAAAAAAAGAATTAGGAAAAAAGAGATAAGAGAAGGAGGGAAGCACAGTAGAGGAATGCAACCCATTTTTGAAGATCTGGTTAAGCATCTCAGAAGGAAAGTAATATTTGGTGAAAACAAAAAGACAAGTAAGAGTAAGAGCCAGAGGGAGAACACTGAGATAGAATACCAAAGAAGCAACAAGAATACATTTAAAAATTGTTTTAATTTTATTTTTTATTGATTGCATGCACACACACACACATACACATTACATCATTGTCTATCCCAAAGTTCTCCCATCACCTTGTCACCCGTGAATCTTCTTTATCTCTTGTGCCCTCCCCCTCACCTGACTTTACCCACCTCCCCTTCTCTTGTTCAATGCTTCAATTCTGTTGGCAGTTTAAATTTTTCTTGTCCATTCGTTTGTTTGTTTCCCCTGTATCCCTCATATAATTGAGACCATCCCGTATTTCTCTTTTTGTTTCTGACTTATTTCCGCTAACATGATTCTAGCTCCAACCATGTTGCTGTGGATGACATAAGCTTGTCTTCTTTGCTTGATGAATAATATTACAATAGGTTGATATACAACATATTTTCAGCCATTTGTTAGTTTTGGGGCATTTGGGTTGTATCTATATCCTGGTAATTGTAAATAGTACTGCAATAAACATCTGGGTACATACGCCTTTTTGAATTAGTATTTTCATGTCCTTTGCATAGATTCCCAAGTAGTGGGATTGCTGGGTCAAATGGTAGTTCAGGATCTTTACAGTAGCTCGAGGATCCTCCACACAGCCTTCCATAGTGACTGGACCAGTTGGCACTCCCACCAGCAGTGTAAGAGAGTTCCCTTCTCTCCACATCCATGTCAGCACATGTTGCCTGTTGTTTTTGTTTTTGTTTTGATATGGGCCATTCTTACTGGTATACGATCATATCTCATTATGGTTTTGATTTGCATTTCCCTGATTATTAGTGATGTTGAGCATTTTTTCATATGCCTATTGGCCATTTGTATTTCCTCTTTGAAGAAGTGTCTTTTTAGTAATTTTCCCCATTTTTTGATTGGGCTTTTTGCTTTGTTGTTGTTGAATTGTGTGAGTTCATTGTGTATCTTTGTTATCAAGCCCCTATTGCTTGTGTGGAAGGCAAAATTTTTCTCCCATTCAGTTGGGTTGTTTTGGTTATTGTCTCCTTTGCTGTTCAAAAGCTTTCTAGTTTGCTGTAGTCCCAGCTGTTTTGTTTTCCTTCATTTCTTTCCCAGTTATAGATGTGTCCTTTGAAAGGGGTTTCTGAAGTGTAGTTCTTGGAAAGTTTTGCCCCAAGTTTTCCTCTATGTATGTTATGGTTTCAGGTCTTACATCTAAGTCTTTAATTCATTTTGAGTCGGTTTTTGAACAAGGTGTGAGGGAGTTGTCCTGGTCAATTTTTTTTTTTTGCATGTCTTGGTCCAGTTTTCCCTGCATCATCTATTGAAGAGACTATCCTTGTTCCAGAGTATGTTTTTTGCCCCCTTGTTAAAAATTAATTGACCATATAGCTAGCTGTGGTGCTTGATTCCAATCCATTGGTCTGATTGTCTGTTTTTGTTCCAGTACCATGCTGTTTTGATTATTATGGCTTTGTAGTATAATTTGAAGTCTGGGATTGTAATGCCTCAATTCTCTCTTCTGTTGGTAAAGAAGGCTGTGGATATTTGGGATGTTTTGTTGTTCCATATGAATATCAGTAATTTTTATTCTAGCTCTTTAAAAAATGTCATTGGGATTTTTATTGGAATTGAATTCAATCTGTAGATTGCTTTTGGTAGTATAGTCATTTGGATAATGTTGATTCTTCCAATATGTGAGCAGAGAATTTCTTTCCATTTTTTAATGTCTTCTATTTCTTTCAAAAATGTTTTATAGTTTTCTTTGCATAGATCTTTCACACCTTTTGTTAGGTTTATTCCTAAGTATTTAATTTTCTTTGGTGTGATGGTAAATGGAGTGTGGTTTTTTTTTTTATATATTTCTTCCTCTGACTGATTCCTTGCATATAGGGAGGCTACTAATTTCTGTGTGTTGATTTTGTAACTGGCTACCTTACTGAATTGATTTATTATTTCAATTAGCTTTTCTGTGTTTTTTTTTTGGGGGGGGGTTTCTCTACATTGAGTATTATCATCATCTGCAGATAATACCACCTAGGTTATTTCTTCTTTCCTTATTTGAATTCCTTTTATGTCGTTCTCCTGCCTTATTGCCCCAACTAGAACTTCTAGTACTATGTTGAAAAGGACTGGTGAGAGTGGGTAGCCTTGCTTGGTTCCAGATCTTAATTGAAATGATTTCAGTTTTTCCCCATTGAGGATGATATTTGAAGTGGGTTTGTCACATATAGCTTTTATTGTGTAGAGATATGTTCTTTTTTTTCCAGTATCTTCTAGGCTTTCATCATCAATGGATGCTATACTCAAAAGCTTTTTCTGCATTTATTGATATGGTCATATGGCTTTTGGTTTTCTCTTTGTTGATGTGATGGATTATGATGATTGATTTTCATATGTTGAACCATCCCAGCAACAAGAATATTTTTTATGGGATCTACAACCCATAAGGAATTTGAACTTTAGCCTACAAGCAAAGGGTAGTCTTAAAGAATTTTAGAAATGAAAGAGATGAAAGACACTGGAAAATAAAAAGAATAAGAAGAGAAATTAATTAGGAGATATAGACCAAAAATGCCACTGGGAAATTTTTTGAGAGAGATTGTATATAAACAGCTGAAGTAAAGGGTATTTATGACTGACAGGATATGGGGGGCATGTAAGAGAAATTTCCAAGAGTCTTTGCTTAGGCAACTGGGTAGATGCTGATGCTGTACACTGAAAGAGGAAACACAGTCTTGAAGGAAGATGATGAGCTCAAATCTGAAAACATTGTACATCAAGCGCTATGAGACATTCAAGCAACAAGATTCATCAATAATGAGTCTGAGACTTATGAAAGTCATCTGGGATATGAAGCAGTGGGGGATCCTCAATATATATAGTTTTAATTACACACTAAATGTTATTTTAAAATTTGTATTTATAATATTTTAAATTTAAATGTCTAAAATTTGAAATATTAAATTTTTGATTTTGATTATTAAATATGAAAATTTTGAAAATACTATATGTGATAATATATTATATATAAATTAAGCCATAGAAAATTATAATACCACCCAGGTTAACTGAGCAGAAGAAAATATCTAAGAAATTAGTTTCCATTTAATATATTTTCATAATATATGTTTTAAAATAGTTGAGTATATGAGTGAATGAAAAAACATAATTCAATAAAACCAAAAAAGCATTTTTAACAATTACATAAGACTTTCAGATATATGTTAGTCGCTGGCTTCCAATAGTTAGTGATTATGAGATGCTCAATTTTCTGAGTTCCCAATATTCTGAGTTCCCAAAGAATTTTTTGACCTTCTGCAAGATTCTTATTTTACAACAGTGACAACATATGTAAGGTTCCCAAGCTGCCATCTAATATTTCATAGAAAACCAAACTGAGCATAGCCTAGCATAGTTCCTTGCAAAAATTAATGTTTAATAACACACTCAAAGAGATTTATGGAATGAAAGGATAAATGCATGAACAAAATATATATACTTGTCTTTTCACAATAAGGAACAATATAATGCCTTCTTTCCACTCTACTACTCTTATGTTTGTTGAAATACTACAATAACAACATAATAATTCAGTTCCTGGGCCCATTTATTCATAAGAAACACATCAAAATACATATAGCTTTCTGAGCACTTTGACAGAGCTGGGACAATATATCATGCTATAGAACTCACGTTCAAAATGTACAAAGAATTATGTCCAATATGTACAAATCAATAAAAAAGGGGGGGCAGTAATCCAATAGAAAAATGGGTAAAGGATTTTAATCAGTACATATCAAAAGAGAATATCAAAATAAACAGAAAATGGAAAGGTGCATGACTTCATTACCTATCATGGAAATACAAATTAAATATAAATTAAAAACCATAATAGTACTCAAGTCCAACAGAATAGCTACAATAAAAAAAAATAAATGTCTGGGCAAGGATATGGCACAATCATGACATATACATTGCTGGTGGGAATATAAATTGGCACAACTGCTCTACCAGTCATAGTAGTCAGAAGACAGAAACTATAGCAGTTATTTGAACATAAACAACTGAACATGAAGAATTGTTAAGAAAAGCTCCATCTCTAAATTATAACAATTCTAACTGTTTCCATTTGTTATCTTAGTCAGAGAGGTTGCATTGTTTCCTGTGGTTGCTATCCCATAATTCATTCAAGTTTACTTTTTTACTCTTTTACCTATTTAGCTATTATATTTATGTCTAGTTAATAATCATTTGTATTAATTATCTCTGTTCAGTACTGTATTGGTTCATTGTTGTCATTTTTTGTCTCCTGACTGACAAAGAATTGTACCAGTGACCCAAGATACATATCCTCAAATATGGGATGTAAGGACTGTTCTGAGCAAGTCTTTGGACTTTAATGCAGTAAGCTCCTTACTCATTAAGAACTTTACCAACAATCTGTGGTAAGCAGTATCAAGTTTGTCAGTTGTCTTTGGGGGCCCAAGTGGGTGCTGCACCTTATTAATATGGTCATAATGATGACTTCAAGCATCATCCTATGGAGATCTAAATTTGTACGGTTTCATGTCAGTGTAAGTGGAGGTACAGCACCTAGGGTTTTAAGATTAAAGTTTTATAACTCTTATTATATTCTGAGTCAGCAGTGATCTTCCTCAGCACTAAGGGAGTAGGTCAGACTTGGATATCTTTTTGAGAAATGTCTCTATGCAAAACTGGCCAGAATGCTAAGATAAAAGTTTATGTTTCATGAAAGGATAGGAGTTGAAAGACAGAAATAGATAGCACCTTAGAAATAAACTAGTTTGACTGAAAAAAAAAATTTTTTAAGCAGACCCAAAAAGGGTCTGATTTGAATGACTTGATGTGAGACAGAATTAATTTAGTAAGAGAGCTAGGATGAGTAATACCATCAGCAAGCACTGAAGATTATCAGGCATTGTGCTGAGTTTTTATATAGCTTTTATATATAATAATTTATTTAATCCTCTCACTAACAGTATAAACTGATAGGTAATTTGTCTTTCTGGAAGCTGGCACTCTTGATATGCAGTTCAGTACAGTTCAATATAGTTATAGTTATATTCTTTAATCTGCTATTCAACAATGTTTCCCCCAGCCCCACTCCAGGTTACTTGCTTTGCAATGGTCAAAAATCAACATCAAAGGTTAGACCTGATAAGACTTGACAGGTTCTTTAATCCCATTTATTATTAGTCCATAATGAAGTCATTGAGATCTAAGCAAAACCTGTCTTTCCCATATTTACAAAACTTTAATGATGAAGGCAGTACTATAGCATAAGTTTTCTAACTCTCAGGCAAATCTCTTTTCACTATACCACAAAAATCTGCCTCTCCCACATTTGCTTAGTTTATAGGTGAGTATTGGTATTGGGTCCAAAGTTCTTGTTGACTGTAAATGCACAGACTGATATGGGATAGGAAGGATAGATCATTAAAAGTGTATGACTTCTATTTCCTGGTCTATATTCAATGTCACCTCCAGTTTTTCACATTAGCAGAATTACTATGTGTTGTGTTTAAAAAAGTTCCCTCTGTTTTCAAACTGCTTGTTTACATTAACTTTGCCTTGATACTGCAAATCTTCACATTGTTTATTCTTTTGAGTTGAAACACAGAAACCTTTGCTAAGATGTCAATGGACAGTATAGAGAAAGGTTTTATTAATTCCTTCACTGGAATTAATTTATGCAGTTACCACTCATCTCTTTGCAGAGTCCTAAAGGATGATACTCTGGAGAAATGAGGATTTTCATGACAGGATTGAATGATATGGGGCAAAATGAAGGGCATGAGATAGGTATAGTGGGAACACGGAGACAAATTGTGGCCATATGAAGTCATCAAGCATCTGGGGAAGGTGAGAAGGAACTGAAAGCTAGGAAATGATACAAAAAACAGGGATGGAAAACAGCACTTTTTTGCTGGATTTAGGAGTGTCCTCTACATATCTCTGAGAACAGAGCACAGACTCAATCTCTACCACTAAACACTATTGGTAAACTCTAAACCACTTGCGTAAATCACATACACATAACGTTGCAAAGGAACTGCCCTGCCCACTATGCTTTTTTGCTAATTTTTAAATTCAGATAATCACAGAAAAAAAGAAGAAAAGAACTAACATTTCAGGGCGTGACCAGTAATTAATTTACTGATATCCTTCTCTGTGTAGTCACTGTCTTCACATACACAAATATACAAAACTTCAGTGAGTTAGACATTATTTTTCCAACTCTACAAATAAGAAAAATGGCCCAAAGAAATGTCTCTAATATCCTTTAAAAAGCATTCAAATAGGCTAAGGACTGTGCGCACAGTTGAGTCTAATTGAGGTTTTCCTGACTCAAGCTTATCTTGGTCTCATGTAGGAAATTGCTTCCTAGCATTTATGTAGTTGTACATTCTCACTAATGTTAACTGTATTCTCTACTATATTACATTGACCTTCAGTGGTCTAATTTATCACAGGAAGGCACATAGGCATTCATAAGAGTACCATCTGGCAGGTAGCATATGGAAGCAGACCCTTTCACAAGGTCATGAAAAGGCTAATTAAATCTAGATTTAAAAGCATTTTCCTAAAGTCTGAAAGAAATAACATTAGTGATAATATTGAGTTATTAGCAAGGTGTTTTACTGAGTTCTATATAAGAATTACAACATCTTACTTAATCCTCACAATATCCTTGTGAGGGAATTACTTAGAAGCCACTCTTTTTCAGATGAGAAAAATGCAATATTGAGAAGTAACTAAAGATCTCCTGGCATCTGACATCAGGGTCTACACCGCTAATTAGTCTGTGATACTTCCCATGGTATGAAAACTGAAAACTGGGACACAATGAAGATCTCAGAGTAAACCCTGAAGAACTTCAAATTATTAGCTCAAAAGTAATCATTCCGAGCCCATGACAGGTCAGGACATGAGAGACATAAAGTCAAAAAAGAAATTTTGTGCTTTTTAAACAGTTTATTTGATACTTTAATTTTGGAGGTAAGTTTCAGTAAACTAGCCAGTCAGCAAGCACTTTGGGAATAAATGCTATGTCTATGCCTTTTTCTCTTTTCTTCACTCCATAGTTAACTGGATCATTACTGAATGATTTTGAACTTTTACTATAGAGCAGGTAGTCAGTACTTTGGTGCATAATGGAGATAATCAAATATTTTTCAAATGATTTGTTAGGGAAGGCAGAGGCTTTACCTGACATTTTATGTAGTTCCATTTAAATTAATCATTTATTATTCTGATAATATCATCACCAAATTACTAGGGCAGTAATCAGTTGGGTAAAGGTCAAGTTATTATCTACATTTAGTATATCAACCTGTGAATTGGTGGTAGTCAGCAATACACAAGAATTAAAACCTTTTAGGAAGCAAATGACTTAAAACTAATAATTTCTTCTTCCCTAAACTTGTAAAGACTCACTAATATCTAATATTAGGCTACAATAATTCCAAGTTTTTAAGTTCAACTTATTCACTAGTGTTTTAGGAAGTATAGGACATCCTTTATTTTCTTTTAAAAAGATTTTTATTGTAACACATACATATATTTTACATCATTGTATACCCTGAGGTTCTCCCATCACCATATCATCTGTGAAATATCTTAATCTCTTGCGCTCATCTCTCCCCCAATTTCACCTCCTCTCCCCCTCCCTTGCTATATGCTTTAGTTTTGCTGTCAGTTTGTTAGTTCTTACTTTTTCTTGTCCTTTTGTTTGTTTATTTTTCCCATATCTCACATGTAACTGAGACCCTCTGGTATTTCTCTTTTTCTTTCTACCTTATTTATGCTAACATGATTCCTTTCATATCCATCCATGTTGCTGCAGATGACATGTTTGTCCTTTTGATTGCTAAATAATATCCCATTAGGTAAATATACCACGAGTTTTTGATCCACTTGTCTGTTTTGGGAAATTTGGGTTGTTTCCATATCCTGACTATTGTAAATGGTGCTGCAATAAACACACAACTATAGGTATCCCTTTGAATCAGTGTTTTGATGTCCTTTGGGTGGATCCATTTGCTGGATCAAATGGTAGTTCCATTTTCAAGAGTTTGAGGGTTCTCCGCACAGCTTTTCATAGTGGCTGGCC
>PVHY01006498.1:0-74147 GCA_004024945.1 Uropsilus gracilis | reverse complement strand
GAGGAGGAGGGATCAATTAATTCACAATTGTGACAAATCAATAAAATGAATTTAAAAAAGCATAAAAAATCCATTTTGGGAAACAACTATGACTGGCAAAAAAAAAAAATGAAGGAAAATATAAACACCTGGGACTATATCAAACTAAAAAGTTTCTGTACAGCAAAAGAGACAATAAACAAAACAAAAAGAAACCCAACCAACTGGGAGAAAATTTTTGCCTTCCAGACAAGTGGCCAGGGTCTGATAACAAAGATCCACAAAGAGCTCCTGCAGCTCAACAAAAACAAAGCAAAAAAACCCAGTCATAAAATGGGGAGAAGAACTAAAAAAGACACTTCACCAAAGAGGAGCTACAGATGGCTAATAGGCATATGAAAGAATGCTCCACATCACTAATAATAAGGGAAATGCAAATTAAAACCACACTGAGATACCATCTTACACCAGTAAGAATGGCCCATATAAATAAAACGGACAACAAGAAGTGTTGGCGTGAATGTGGAGAAAAAGGAACTCTCTTACACTGTTGGTAGGAGTGCAAACTGGTCCAGCCACTATAGAAGACGGTGTGGAGGACCCTGAAACAATTGAAAGTGGAATTACCATTCGACCCAGCAATCCCACTACTGGGAATCTACCCAGAGGACATGAAAACACTAATTCAAAAGGACACCTTTACGCGCATGTTTATTGCAACTCTGTTTACAGTTGCCAAGATTTGGAAACAAACCAAATGCCCCCAAACCAATGATTGGCTGAACAAAATGTGGTACCTATACATGATGCATCAATCAAGAAGGACAAACATGTCATTCGCATCAACATGGATGGAACTAGAAAGAATCATATTAGCAGAAATAAGCCAAAAAGAAAAAGAGAAATACAGGATGGTCTCACTTATATGATGGATATGGGGAAAAGCAAACAGATGAATAAGAAAAAATAAAAACAACCAATGGGACTGAACAATGGAGTGAGAGAGGAGGAAGAAAGTGGGGGAGACGGAGGACACAAAAGAGTAGGATGGTTAACAGGTGTTAACAGGTGTCAGGGAAATGGGAAACCCCACAGTACACAATAATGTAATATAAATATAGATGCACATATCTATATGCAAATTAAAAAAATTTAGATTAAATTAAAAAAAAATCAACCATCACAAGATAGTTGACATTCTTTGTGGATATCTCTTCTATCCTATTCCCCATTATACATTCCCAGAAATAATCAGTACACTGGATTTAATGTTTGCTATTCCAATAGTATTTGAAACTTTTAAATCACATATCAGTAAATAATATGTTATTTTGCATGGTTCTAATTTTGTAATAATGGCATTGTAATATGTATACCTATGTATGTAACTTGCTTTCTTCCCACAAAAACTTTTTAAAAATTAAAAAAAATCAATAAAAAAAAGAAATTGTTTTTTTCATTTTTGTTTCCGTATAAGGTGATGAATGTTAGCTGAGCCTATTGTGGTCATCATTTCACAAGGTATGTAAAGAAGCTGTTGTTGGGCTGTATGTTTTAGACTTCTATAGGGATATATGGTAGTTCTTTCTCATTATAGCTGAAACAATGCAAAGGAGTGTTGTTAAGTCTAACTACCCTCATGACCAATACTCATTGACAGAGATTGTTGGAGAGCCTGACAGGCCTTTCTATCACATTCTGCCATATATTTGCTCCCCACTTCTGGTGACAAAATGGTATCTAACTTGTATTCACAGTTAACATGGCTGCTTATAATAATTTGAATCCAGGCATCTAACTCATTAATTCAGAGGAACTGCAGCAAATAGGAAACCACTCTCCTATAGGTATAGAAATTTCACTAAACAATATAGAAAATTCACTAAATAACTCTTTTGTAGAGAAAGGATTATACTTTGGATAGAGTGTGCTGGAGAATTGACTTCTCTTAGTATTTTTAATTTTTGCACTGAACATCAATGACACCCTTCATTGCCTGTCTTGTCCTTAGGGATGGGATACACTTTATGCTTATAAATCCTTTCCTTGTATCATGAAAGTATTGTAGCATTTCATTCACTTTCTTGAAATCTGTTCAGAAGGTGCCTACTTTATTCCTGCTGCTGGAGATATGGTGATGATCCAGACTCTGCCCTTTAGAAAACAGAGAAAAGATGGACTATAGACAGCGTGTGAGAAGAATTCGCTCTGAAATACATTGGGCCTAGAAGTGACATTGTGTCGGCACCACTTTGTAGCTGGGTTCACATTCAGCCCCTGATTTGATTCTCTGACCATCCTATTGTTGGATCTTTGATGGTTGAGAGCACAGGACAAATATCCCAACTTCGAGCAAGTTCTCCTTCATCATAGGTTGTTGTGAATCTGGAAAATACGTCACAGGCAAGAAGCAAGCAGCTCATTCCTGTAGCAAAGAAACCCCTCTGGGGGAGTTTAGCACAGCCAGTACCTTCTTGTGCAAAACATGGTACCTCTGTACCTCATTGTAGAAAGCCCCAAATGGTGCCCTTCTGAAGCTTTCCAGTCCAAGAGTTTCCATTTTCTTAGAAAGTTTCCATATCCAGGTGGGGGAGTAAAGCACTCTAGTATGTGATCTACTTTCATTAAAACATTTATTGTCCCCCTTCTAGAGCTTTTCCCTCTTAATATTCAGCAAAATTTGAGTGTGAAATCTTATCTGATCTCAGGAAGAATAACAGCTATGTTATTTTAATAGCAGATATTCCTAGTGTAGTTTGATTGGGAGCTACAAAGGAAAAATAAAAGGAAAATAACCCATGAGAGTTGGGTTGCTATTTCTGATCACGTTGGAACTGGGAAATACCAGCATTCTCATAGGAAATCTTATCTCACCGGAAGGCAGTCCTTCTCTCTTTGCCAAAGAATGAGTATGTGTTTCTGTGTATATAAAACTTGCAGGTCCAGACAGAGGGCCAGTCTACCTTCTGGCTTAGCTTGCTATTTGTTATCATTCACAAGGTGGTGTTAGATGCTCAGCTTTTAGAAGAACTGGCTTTTCAGCAGTATTTTTTACCCTTGAGAGTACATAGAGTGAGCTCTGTGTTGTATATTAATCAGAGCTTTCACGACTCACTTTGAATGGTATTCGAAATGTGTCTGGGAGTATGGTGAATGAACCATGCCCAAAGTGTGCTCTATTATTTATTACTCAGGAGTCTTTGCATCTAAGACATAGGATGGAATTAAAGGCACCAAATATCTACCTTTAATAACTCAATGTTCTTCCCAGTCTCTGTTCCCTATGCACCTCCCAGCCCTGAAAGGGCTTAAGGATTTGTTACCTCATAAAAGTCAATTTATAACTAAAATTGTGCTAAAATTTGTATTTTTAAATTCCCCACACTTTCTGTGGACACAGATCTCAGAGCATCCCAGCTAAAACATTACTGACTAATTTAGCAAACATTTAGCAAACATGTCTGGAAGCTGATCCTCCTAGAACCACCTCCCTGTATTTCCCTAGATGGCAAATCTTACACATCCTACAAAACTTGGTTCAAATGTCGCTTCCTTGTCTGTCTCTTTGCCGGAGGCTTTCCTGAGCTCCCCTGTCCTCTCTATATGTGTCCGTCACCGGCATTCACTGGCATTCTCAATGGGGACATTATTATCCCCAGTTGGGCAAAAGTTAAGTCTTGGAGGACAAAAAATACTATCCTTTTAATGTACAGGACACATCTATACACAATACATATACAAACATATGGTATATTAAGCTTCATGATGGAAGGGGGGGAGTAGGAAAAAGATGACTAAAAATGCTTGATTTCAGGGTGGTGATAATGGAAAGAAGTGGAGGAATACTGCTTTATTCGGACACTTGTCCTCCTATGAGAATCAGTACTTTGTATTATGTTTAGCTCTTATAAGTTGCAAAACCATGGTTTTAAAACCCCAGTCTCTAACTCAATCCTTGGCTCATGTTAATCTCCACTACTTATTTCTCGAAGAAATAACATGGTGAGTCAGAGGCTGCTTCTACACATGCTTCTCCACACTGGAAATGCCTGCAAAGATGGCTTTTAATACCAGGACCCACCTCCATAAATTCTGCCTTAGTAGATCTGGAGTAGGACTTGGGAAGGTGTTTTCTTTTTTTCCTTTCAAATGTTTTTCAGGTGGTTGGGTTTGAGAATGATTGCTTCTATCCTGGAATCACTTTTCTCTTGAAGTGTCCCCATGTATAAAGATATAAATCCGATAAAAACTCTTGGGAGCAAAGTAACTTCATTTTGCGTAAAGCCTCCATGTTGAAGACAATGTCCTCTCCCTGCCCTCAGTGGAAAGTACTCACCTCGGGTGGTTGGGTCCGACATCCTGTTTCTGCTTCCCCTTATTCCTGTTTGTTCCTGACAACCGTCTTGTCCACCTGATAGATGATGAATGTCAGCATTTCTGGAAGTTATGGGAAAACATGTTCCACCATTATGGGAACATAGGAATGTGTCCTATTCCTGCTTGCTTGTTTCACAATAGGGTCTGGTGGTGGTCTTGCCTTATACAAGGTTGTCACAGAGACTGCTCAGGGTCTCTCGCATAGCTGGCTTGGGGACCCTGGTGCACCAGTATTAAACTGTAACTTTGAACTTAAGTCAGAGTCCTTGTGTCTTGTTGAGCGGCCCATGAGTCACAGCAAACAAAACCCATAATATGGGTCATATTCCTTTGTTGACATGCACTGTGCTGATCAGATCAGGGTGCCATTTTCTAAAATGGCGTGGGTGAACTCTGGTTCTTGATGTGTGTGCCTCTCCTTGTTGAGGATTTTAACTGCAGGATCATGTTTTCTTGGCAGGCACTGTGGGCTGGCTAAATACCAGGAAGGCCCTGAGCAGGGTTTCTTTTGCTTGCCTCTGAACAAGACGGACATATCCAAAAGGTTAGGTGGTTTGGGGACTGAGTCTCAGGAGTTGGTTGATGGACGTGTTGGAGGGTGATGCCCTGAACTTGTTCTTTGCCCTGTCCTAGAAAAAAATTGTTTTTTAGTAATATGAGTGGCTCAGTGGGAGACACACTTATCAAACCTGTGGATGGCATATGGGAAAGAAGAACAACTGCAGAGAACAGAATTCTCTAATAACCACCCAGCAGGTAGAGCAGAGGTTCTCAGTGCTTTCAGACCCAATGCCCCTTTTCTACCAAATATAGTGTAATGCCTCTTTCATTATTGTGAAATGCGTCTCAGAAATAGCATCAGCACCTGTGTATGTAATTTCCAAACAGCAGTGGAGTGCCATAAATGGAATATAGAGGAGAAAGTGTAGAATAAAACTATATTAGGAGACATAACAAAGTCCATACTTGTTTTGAAAATGTGTATTTGTGCCCTCATATACTTTCCCCATAGGCCCTGTGTGACTTCTTGGTGTGCGATTTTGTGTGAGGTAACACCTATCTTGTGTTACGTCATGACTGCCTGTCCTCAGATGCATGTGACTGGCAGTGAGAGAGGTAGTTTGGGTGTAAGTTGGGTGTAAGTTGTTGGGCATTTTAACATGAGGTAAAATAACAGTAGCAATGAGTAGTATTTGCTTACTGTGGCAACTCAAATATCAGTAGTGTTATGGTTAGATATAAATGATGTGATTTTTTAAAATGGTGAATAAGATGCAATTTGAGTGAAAGATAGCATACCTCTCTCTTGATTTGAATTGTAGTTGCTTTTCCTGGAAAATTCATCTAAATAGATCCCTAGCCAGAAACACCTGTATTTATAGTTAAATTGAAATTAGATTTTGACCAGTTTTGTCAGAATTATTCATCAATAGAAACAACATAGGGGAAGTGAGACAGTTCTCTTATCCACTGTGAAACATGCAAACCCTTGCCTGCTCACTGTCGGTAGTGCTCCCTCCTCATCATGTGGCAGCCCAAACTGCCTCCACACATTTTCCAAATTATCTTTGAGTAAACAACTAGGCTGAAAATAAACAATAATTTTTTTTTCCAGTACATTATTGAGCGTTGGTTTAGAGACTCCAATTCAAACTACTTTAAATAATAAGAACATTTACATTCTTAGGTAAGTCAGCGCATCCTGGTATTGGATCATTGGTTCATGGTATCATAAAGAAGGCAGATTCTTTCCATTCCTCCATCCTGGTCCTGAGAGCTCAGCCCAGGGCCCACTCCTGTCATGGTTGTAAGATGGCATTCAACACCAAGGTGGTGGCTTATGGAGGGATGAAGACAGCTCTTCCTGTAACTTTGTCATCTTTTCTTCAGCTGTTTTCTTTCTGATGATTTAATCTTTTTTTATTTGCTGTAGTCACCATGGTTCTCCTACCACCATATCACTATAGTGATATGGCCCCCATTATAAACAAAACAAAACAGGAACAACAAATGCTGGAGAGGATGTGGAGAAAAAGGAACCCTCTTACATTATAGGTGTGATTGTAAAGTGGTCCAACCACTATGGAAAGCCATATGGAGGTTCCTCAGAACACTAAAAGTGAATCTCTCATGTGATCCAGTGATTCCATTCCTGGGAATCTACCCAAAGGACAGAAAAACATTAATTTGAAAGGAAACCTCCACTCTTTCCCTCAGTCTTACTGAGCTAGGGTGCCATGTTCCAACTGGCTTACAGAAATCATCTGGTTTGGATAATTGGAGATTCTTGTGATGGGTGCAAGAATTTCACAAACTGGGCCATCCTTCATCATTTAGTCATCATAAGAAATGCTATTCTTTATTGTTTTATACTAAATTTCTAAGTTTCTCCACTCATTTACTAAGTCTCATATCTCTTGAAGTGTTTGAGTTGGTAACCTCTTCATGAAATCTGGACTCCAGTAATTTTTGACTGAGTCACACATGCAACACTGCATTTAGTTTTGATTAAAGGGAATAGAAGAAAGTGGAGTGGGTTTAAGGTGAGCGATAAGGTGACAAAGATAACTGAAACCCCACAACATGACAAATGTTGAAGGGAAGGGTGCAAATCCATAAAAAGACTAGGGGTCAGAGATAGTATCTCATATATCTTACAAATAACAGTACGTCTATTTTTAGCAGTGTTCTGTTCCCATCAATTTAGCTGCTCTAACTTGTTCTGAAACTTTGTGCCAGATAATTAAGGCTGTTAGAATAACGTGCACTATAAGGATAAATAGGTTGTGACTGAGAGAATGAAATGCTTACTTAAGATAAAGTACTTAACCATAAATCCTTGAACTTGGTACTCTCTTGTCCACCTCTCTCATCTCATTCCTTTTTGATATCTTGTAGCTTGAGCTTAGTTTTGGGTAGGGGGTATGATTTTATAATTTTCAGAATATGTCAATTTATGAATGACCACTGGTAAATACCATTAATTAATATTAATTGATGATTTGAACTCACTACTGCTTTATCTGTAACATCTTCCTAAACTCTCCCTGAATCCTGTGGTAGGCATACAAATTGTACCTATTTTACAGATGAGAAAACTGATGCTTAGAGAGCTAAATTAATCTGCCTAATGTCATAGAGTCATTAAATCACAACGCTGACATTCATAGAAGGACTATCCAACCTCATATACTGTGATCTTAAGTAGTATCCTAAAGATATTTGGGGAAACAATATCTTCCTGATGTGCAAGATGTTAAGAACAAATACTTTTCCTAATTGCCTCTGAGGTCACTGGGGTTCACAGCTAAGAGAGTAGGGTCATGATTTTGACCTAATGTGGAATTTTTCCTTCATCTTTCTTATGGCCTACTCCTGTGAGGACTACATGAAACAATTTTGCAAGGGGTGAGGTTTTTAATTCATTTTGTAGGCCCACATCTGTTTCAACTCTTGCCTGATCTACCTCTGATGGCCACACAGCCCACACAGAGCAGTACAAATCTTGCAGGATCGTTCAAAGTAGGAAACAAGACTCTACCTGAGGATAAAGGGAAACTGTGAACACATTTTTGAGCAGAGTACTGAAGTCAACCATACAAGTCATAGGGTTTGCTTGGACCTCTTTCTGGGGCATGAGAGGTAATAGTGACTAAGGTCAATAGAGCCTAAGAGAACCTCTTCTCCAGGGAGATTTCTCCAGCAGCTCCAAGTTCTAGCCCTATCCCACACAAGCAGGAGTTCCCAATATAATTTCAGGGAGAATTTCCTCAAGGCTTTTATTTATTTTATTTTTTTTTTCACTATCGAAGCACCAAAATGAAGTGCACAACTATGAACAGGAGGGAAAGGGGGGGAGGAAGGGAGGGGGGCAAACCCTTGAGATTACAAAGTTGTGAAATTTATATATAAATAAAGAAAAAGAGAAAAAAAATTTCAGGGAGAAGAAGGGAACATGTTCAGATAGGGGATGAATTGACCAGCATTGCAATACTGCCTGTTGACCTGGGTCTTCAAGTGAGGTGTGTTCAATTTCCTGAGGGTACTCTTAACCCCTTGTGCATGCCCATAATCCCTGAAGGACCCAACTTAAGGCAATTTATGACCAAGCATATATCCAGATTACGTACTAATTAGGGGAGAATAGAAATTTTTCCAGTACTATGGAAGTGCATGTTATGCTATTTTGCAGAAGGAGATTGAGGATGGAGGGATAAAAATTACTGCTCAACCCCTGAGCAGACATATACCACACAAGTCATTTACTTATCCATTGCCACAATCATTCGAGGGAGTATTATAATTCTCAGTGTAAACAAGAGTATGTTGAGATCTTGAGAGTTTGAATGGCCTCATTAAGGTCACATGATGGGAAATGGTGGAGCATAATTCAGACCCAAACAATCAATGCTTGGCACAATAATGACTGTCCTCATTTTGAGCACATTTGGCTACAGCTGGGTGGTCACCTGGAGCTCATGACCATCTCCAAGGTGAATGTCTCTTGGAACCTAAGTGCCCAAAGCCCCCATTTGAACCAGTCTGTTCGCAAGGGATATAGCTGTTTCCTCCCATAGCATCCAAGAACTGTAAGGAGGTCATCTGTAAAGAGATAGCTTAGGAATGCCCAGTTGGGGATGATTAGGAATAAAGACAACAGGTGAGGGAAATTTGTGATAGCAGGTGTCAGGGCCTAGAGTCATCAGGTTTTTAACTCTGCTTTACCAGTCCAGGGGAGCAGCAAAATTTTGTCCTTGAGTATTGTCCTGTTCTCGTCCCTGGACCCTTCCTGTGTTGTGTCATGCTGCCAAATGTGTGGCAAGGTTGCGATCCTGTACAGCTACTCTGTAGCAACTGGAGCCATGTCACACTAGCCGAATCATGTACAGCAGAGACATACATTGAAATATATTATCTCCACATTACAGTATGAGGTGTGCCATCAGGCAGTAAGCGATCAATTGCCAAACAAATTGCCCTAGCAACTGAGTGTTAAACCATTCCTCCAAGGTATAAATAAATAATAATGTGGAAAGAAAGAAGTTTGCTGGATGCAAGATGCCAGCTGTAATTTCAAGAAAATGTTGATTGCATGCTTTAGGAACTATTTCACAAAGCCTTGTTCCAGTACACATTTTTCCTTGTAAGGTAGCATAAAAAAAAAGAGAGATTTTTATTTTTACTTGGTGTTTATTGTTTCTTCGTCAGCAGCTGTGCCGATGTGGTGTTGATTATGCAGAGAAGAATTATTTTGATTATTGACAGTTGGCATTCTTCTCATAATTTGGAGTTCTTCATCTCAGAATTGTTTCCTCACCTCCTCTCCTGTCTGCACATGAATAAAAATCTAAAAGCACTTGCCAGGATCCTTACCCAAGGCAGCTGTTAGGAGGAATGTAGTTGAAAGTTCAGATGCAATTTCATGTTAAACTCTCTGTGCCACATTTTCCTTTCTCTGAGCATCTCTTCAGAGATGGGGAGTTTGCGAGCTTCCTGGGAGTGTCTGAAAGGCCTCTCTGCTCAGGAGCCACACACCCCTTTGTGGTCCCCTTTCCCCTGCTCTTTGCTGTCTGTGCCTCATCTCTCCTAGCCGTGTTCCTTCAAAATGTCTGTCAAGATGACCTCCGGGTTGACTCCAATAACCTGTGCTACTTTCTGGATTTTGCCTTAGAAAAAAAGATTGCCTAAAAAGTGAACATAATCTTAAAATCCCCGATTCAGTCATGTTGTCATGATGCGTATAGTGATATCTTTTGATATCCCAATGTTAACTCCCCTTGCCTCCCTCACCTTAAGGTAGGGCACACCTCAGATAACAGTATCCCTTTGCAGACTTTCTGTCCAGGGCAGTCAGCACCCTTCCGCGAATCAGGGATAGAAACAAGTGGAAAATGACCTGGTTTCCCCTCCTGTTAGGTGGTCGGTTCTGAGATGCGTTTGACCTACTTCCTGGTGCTGCTGGCAGACTTCAGCCCCCTTGTCGGCAGTGACTTGGAGCACTTCTTTATTTTGGCTTTTTCTGCGTCCCCAGATTGCCTCCCATACAAATAACACTCACCCCTGTCCTTAGCTCAAACTCTCGACAAACACAAAATACAACAGTTAAAAACTGTTTTCCTCAGTCAATTTGTTTTTATTTTCTTCTTTCCCATATCTTATTTATTTTTTTGTTTTGGAGTATTGAATTCTGTTCTTTCTAAAAAAAAAATGTAAGCATATTATAGATACACTGAAAGCATTTTTTCTGCAAATATATTTTGTGCATATATATAGATGTTTACTGTATACATGCATATATTTATATATTTTAAAGATTACATATAAATATATCTGTGTAATATTTACACAAGTGTATATAGTCATATGTAAGAATATATTAAAGTTGTCTCTGTGGAGAAAGTATATTTTGGATAGAACTGTCTTGTATTAAATTGTGACTTTGTAGCATTCAAATCACATGAGCTGGGAGTGGTTATTCACCCTCCCTTGACCCTCATTCCAGGTCCTGGAAAAAGGAGTGACCGTTTTACAAGGTGGTTATGCAAATTAACTGACATCACACATGTAGCCATGATAGTCTGGCTCTGTGCATTTAGCAAGCACCTCGTGTGTTCCAGTGATTATTATAAAAGACAATGGAATCAGGCTCTCCAATGAGCCACAGATCCTCCCTACACACTGCATGATGTAGGGAGGAGAAAACACTGTGTCTGTCATGTGGATGTCCAAAACAGTGCTCTATGTAGATACAAGTTTTCTAAAACAGTACAAATGCATATGCACTTTCCTATAGCTTACTTCCTTTCTCTTTTGTGCAAGTGGGATGGTGGGCATGCATACTCTTCTACAGTTTGCTCTTTTTGAAACTGACATAGTATCATGGACCTCCTGATAGGTCAGAGTATATAGAGGTATTGCTTAAAAAATATGATGGTGTGATATTCTCTGCATGAATGAAGCCATTTCTGACAGTCAATTTTATGTGTCAACTTCTTGGGTCACTGGGTCCCCAGAGACTTAGCCAAACATTATTTTTGTTATCTCTGTGAGGGTGTTTTTGGATAAGTTTTAGTTTTAAATGAATATAATGAGTAAGGCAGATTGTCCTCTGTAGTATGGATGGTCTCATCCAGAATCAGTTGAAGATCTGGATAGAACAAAATGTTGATCTTCTCTTAGGGGTGATGTCCTCCTGTGACTACCTTTGAAGCTGGGATGTTAGTATTTTCCTCCCTGCCTTTGGACTCAGACTGGAGCCCTGTCCCTTCCTGCATCTCCAGTCTGCTGGTCTTCACATTGGAAGTAACCATTGGCTCTCCCGGGTCTCCAGCTTGCTGACTGCAGAGCTTGGAGCCTGTCAGTCTCCATAAATCCTGGAACTAGTTCCTTATAATAAATCACCCCTCCCTCAATAGCTCTCTCTCTCTCTCTCTTCATGTACTTGTGCATGAATTAAAGGAAAACATTAAAACATTATATATTAATGGCGGGGGTCAGGGAGCCAAGCAATGGTATATTAGTCAGGCTTCTCTAGAGAAACAGAACCAATATGTTCGTGTTTGTATGAGGGAAGCTGGTGAGATGTCTGGAGACACTTTGACTCTTATTTCACCAGACTTCTTTGTTCACACCAGCACCTTTAATTTGATCGGCCTTCCTGGGTTCAGCCTACCTTCTTTGATTCTAGGCTCAGAGCCTACCATTTAAGGAGATGGCCCCTAAGGATGTCGTGGTGATAGAGGATAAAGTCCCTCTTGGGAGGAGACCAGGCTTGGCTCCAAAACTGACCCAGGGGTGTTGTTAGAATATGCTCTTCGGGAGTGTCTGTGCCATATCCAAAGATAACAGCTAAGGGTTAGAGCAATTTGCATAATATCATAGCAATATCCAAGTCTTTCAGCAGAGTGTTTCTGAAGGCTCTAGACAGTCTGTCCAAAGCCAAAACTCATGATCTGTGGTTTTACTTCAAAATCATTCTGTCCTGGATATGTCTCATGCACAGCATCAGCCAACACTCTGATCACCAGAGCTATTCAGCTCTATGAAAGGCAGAACTGGAAAAGGAGCCATGTGTAGTTCAGAATTTTTCAGCTCCTCTTCCAGTGGTAAACAAAAGGAGAGATTCATGGTGTTGGGTACTCCGGACTGAGTATCCTGATGTTGGATACTCTTTCTGATGGAGGAGCTGCCTCCTCTGTTGAATGGTCCTATTTTGATCTATGAAACCATCATGAGTTGATTGCTATCAGGGACCACATATTCAAATAAGCCCTTTCTCTTGAGTTCCACAGGATAAAAAAGTGATAATTTACCAAAAAATATTAGATGTCAGAAATCTGTTTTATTCCATTCTGTTGCTACTATATTGAATTAGTTAGACATTCTAATCTAAATTATTCCAACCCATTTGAGACTAGACCTTTTTGTTCTATGATTCTGGTTCATTCTGTTCCACACCATTCCATCTCACAGCCATCTTGGCAACTGAGTTTTGCATAATGCAAGAGATTTTTCTAGATGTTACAAAAGAAAATTCATCTCTGTGTGTGTTTTGATTGAGAAATAGATTTCAGGTTATCATTATAATCCACAGATATTCCTTATGTCCTCCACTCCTTTCTTGGCCTACTCAGGAGAAAATCTGAGATGAATTTGAAATGTAACAAAGGAAACTATGTACCAAATCTTAGTAAAACTAAGTATGTCCAACTGAAGGAAGACAGAAAAAGTTGACATTCCTTGTGTGGGCTTGTGTGTTCAGCCAGTTAACTAGACCGGCCAAAACATACAGAAATAAGCCTAAGAATAACCACTTGTGGAGGTCAGTTGGTATCTATAAAGATTGTAGATTGAATTTGACCTTTTGTCTTAGTGCTCACTGTGATGGCTTTGGCTCTCACTGTTCAACATGGTGTTGTGATCTCACAGTTTCTGATTTGAAGAAGCAATGAAGACATGTCTGCTTTTGACTCTTATAGTTGTTATTCTCTTGGTGGAAGACTCATCAGCTTCCAAATGTAGAACATTGCCCTGATCACTTAGGATGGAGATTCATGTCTTTTGGGTCTCTTAATACAAGTATAACTTATCTCCCACATAAAGCAATAAATGAAATTATCAGAAACATACTGAAGATAATTGCCAGGATGGCTGGACACCTATGCAGGAACAAAATAGGCTGTTAACTGCCAGAATCATAGTCTGTTTGCATCCACAAGTCAGCATGTAATGTTGCCACTGCTTTCCTTGTCTCACAGCAACAAAGGCTACAACTTCTACTGGACTTGCTAACTGGCTACTCACATTTTAATGCTATAGACTCTGCTTCTTTGGAAAACTTTGAATATCAGAGTGTGGCATACTGCCAACTGGAATGCATTTACTCTTTATGATATTTTAACATTCTATGTTCAAATCTGATTGACTGAACCTCAGTCAAATGTCTGTGTTCTAGCTGCAAGAGAAGCTGGGAAATAAATATCTGTAATGGGAAGATCCATAAATGGGAAGCATCTCTAAAAAAAGAATGAGAGTGCAGAAAGTGCAATCATGACATTTGTCACTGTTGGGGTGGCCAGAGATATTTTGAATGAAAGTTCAATGCTTTTGCCCCCAAAGAGCTGGTGATATAATTGGGACCCTTGACTTCTAAAATGACTGGGTGTGTGGCTGCTCAGAATCAGCTTTATGGATATAAGAAGTCCTAGGAAAAATGACAGAAATCTCTTATCATTTATAGTCCAGCCAGTTGAAGTTAGTAACTAAAACTCAAGTAGACTGGAATAGGTCTTAGTCATATATTCAGCCAAAATACCAGTTGTTTTAGAGAAGCATATGCTAGACTAGAGAAAGAAAGAGGACTGAGTTTGTATCCTGGAATTTCTGCTTCCTTCTTGTTGATTTGGGATATATTTATCTAAACTCTTTAAAGAGATGTAACTAAAAGAGAGTGATGCTGCCAGATTTAGCAAATAAAAATGCTGGATACTAAGTTAAATTTGAATTTCAGATATACTTTTTTATTTATTTATTTTTTTAGCACGAGTATGTTCAAATTTTTCATGGGACACTCTTTTACTAGATTTTGATATTGTCTATTTGAAATCAGATTTGACTGGCTATCCTGTACTGTTTCTGATACTTGGATAAACCTTAACTGTGGTCCTGCTCAGGATCCCTAGAACTGGAAAGCTGGCCTTAGCTTTAAGCTCCCATACAAGCAAGCTAGCCTGAAACTGGGTCTCCTGAAGAGTCTCAAGGAGTTGGGGAGCTAAAGAGAGGTACTGCAGGGGAATCTTTAAACTGTCATCTGAGTGCTGGAATCAAACCAAAACAAATTAACTGAAATCTACCAATCAGCAGAGTAGAGATGAGTCAGGCAAGGGCAGAGTTGGAACCAGTTTTAATCTAAAACTTTGATATTTTGTTCATCAAGGATATTTACGCATTGCTTTTTATTTTTAAAATGTTGCATTAAATTCTTGATTATTGAGCTTTTCAGGAGTGTCTTCAATTTCAGGAGTGTCTTCAATTTTGTACTCTGTCCTGACCATAAACCTTATCTGGCCTGGGTGTTATACTCATTGGTATGTGTCCTGTGGGCAGTGTTATTCCATGAGTGATGAGTTTTTAACTGGGGGCATGCTGCATTTGCTCCTCCTTTGTTAAAATCTCTGAGAGTTTCTTAATTATTATTATTACTATTTTCGCCTTTCCTCTTCTGTTTTTGTTGGCATCTTCCCATCAGTTCCAAATGGCAACTATATAGGCCCTCAGGTTCCCTTTTATGTAGTATAAAGAGAAAAGTAGCTTCTACTTCATAGAGTTGTTTTAATGGTTTAATGAGATTACTACCCAAAGCATATAAGTGGGAAGTAGCCAATACATGTTCTGTTATAATAATAATTAGAATAATAATAATAATTAATATTTACTTAGTTTGATGCTACAAACAGCTATGTAGAATGGGAACTATTTCTATCAATGTCTCACGATTTGATGTGAGGTACTCAAGGTTGAAAAGTGAAGTGCACAGTGGGAGAATGGTTTGTAAGGTGCAGTTCAACTAGTGGGTAGTGTAGAAGCCAGTTTTCCAAGTCACAGCCCAGTTCTCATCCCAACATACATACTAGGGTTTTCAGTGGCATAAAGAGACCTAATGTGGAGTTGGGGGGAGAATCTAGAAACTTCTAGAATTTAAGGTGTGATAGTCTTCCTGTCCCTGTGTGAGATCATATACCATATGGGATGGTTCTAATCACCTTGTATTGTACAGAATCGCTATTATAGCACCTTCTGATTGAGCTTTCATATTCGAGCTGTGTGTTCAAAGGTCTAATGCCAAACCCAAGTGAGCATTGATGTGGGATATAGTCATGGCAGAAGGCAACATTTTATATGTATCAGTACTAGCAGTGAGTAAAGGAGAAATCAAGTTTTTAGGTTCTTTAATTCTCTTTGCTGGTGATCTCTTAGTGACCACATTTACTAACAAAGCAAATCTTTTTGTAATTTAAGATAAACCACAATCTGTATTTGAATGCTGGAGAACACCAAAAAAAAAAAAAAAACCCAAAACACAAAAACCCTGATAAGGTGAATAAAGACAGTATCTGCTTTCAGGTTTATTTGTCAGACATCCTTGTTCAATGATGTTGTGATGTGTTCTTGATATCTTTTGGTTTGTTTTCCCTCAGAGTCACTTATTTTGGCAATAAAGTATATTCTCAAGCAACAATCTAGTGTTATGATCTTGTAAAAGCCACTGTGAGTTGGAATGTTAACCTATCAATTTCAGCCATATGAACTCGGGTGTGTTCCTTGAGAACTTGTTTTCAATATTGTGTGATTCTACACCACAGGTAATGGTAGTATCTCCTTCATTATGTGCTTCAGAGAGTTAAATGAGATAATGCATACAACGTGCATAGGGTTCTTAAAATGTTTAATAAATAGTGATAAAATAATGATCTCAGAGATACTCTAGGATTAACCGAGATGCTTACAAAGCATCTAGGGCAATGCCTGGGACATAGTAAGCACTTTATAATGTTAATCACTAACATCATTGTTTTACAATTACATCTTATTTATAAAATGTGGATAATGTAATTAAGTATAGTTGTTAAGATTAACTGAGGTCATTGTGTGATGTAGCACTATGTCTGGCACAGAGTGAGAACCAAATAAATGTCAAATGTCTGAAGGATAGGAACTGTTTTAATTGCACCACTTTATCCCCAATGCCCTGCTCCAATATTTGGCACATGGAAAGAATTCAGTAAATATGTTGTAAATAAACGAATGGCTATATTATTACGAAGGTTCAATCCCAAAAGTAAAAGGAGATGTTAGATCAAACTTCTGGTCTCCTTTATATTCTGATGACCCTAGAAAAATAGGGAATAAAACAAGCCTGAGGAGACAGAATGTTCCCAAACTGTGAGGTCATCGACATAATCCCCTACATTAGAAAGGTCTTTATGGGTCACAGAGCGTGTTCACATCCATTATGTCATTCAACATTAAAAGAAACAACAAACGGGCAAGAAACGTCCTCAGGGTCAGCTTGGACAGGAGCTCAATCTCTTTCAAATGATTTAAAACCCGCCCTGTCTTGCTACAGATATTGCTTATAGAAAACTTGGGCACAGAATTGCTACCCAGCTTGATTTAGCTTAAAGAAACCTTTCACGACCTTATAAACAAACACAACCCAGTGGGAATCCAAGTGGAATTTCAGAATTTTGAAGATGAGCTGAGAGAATTTGCTCAGAAATGGGACATATTAAAACAATCTCTACAAAAGGAGGGAAACAATAAAGAGATTGACTCAAAAGAGAACAGAAAGGCCAGTGCCACTTATTGGTGAGCCGTGAGCTCCTGACTCATTATAACTGTTGACTGCATAGCAATAACGTTTGGGAACATTGCAATCTCAAGAGCGGGCTTATAATGATGTTCATCTGCTCATATGGATGGACGGCCTTACATAAACTCTGATTGCTCATGGAAAGAGTTCTTATCCTTAAAGTACACTATCAGAATGGGCCTAGGCAAGGCTGATTAAAGGACATTTTTATGAATATAAATGTCAGCCTTTGAATGCCTGTTCTCTGATATAATGGCTGTGTGTTCCTGTGTGTGTTCAGTGACTATGTTTTTAACTCGTGCTGAGTACTGGGTTAGGCTGCTTGATTAACTAGGTGATAAAGAAGCAGACAAAGGCACTTTCTTCGTCAAGTTCCCAGCAAGAAACACATGGTTCAAATATAGAAAGAGAAGGACCGAAATATGGACCAAGCTGCAGTAATGGGTAGGGATGGTGCATGAAGACCTTAGATACTACCAGTTAATAAACTGTTCTCATGTCTAGGGGTACATAGCATTAGGGGAACCCAGTGAGCCCCAGAAATGAGGAGGATCCGTTTGGAAGGAGCTGTGATAAGGGAGAGATGCATTGTAGCAGGGGAGAGATGCTCTGTTCTCTCCCCCCACTCTGGTTTCCTGCAGGCCAAACCCAGCTCATACCAGCAGGCAAGGGGGCCTGGGAGAAGCCGCTGCAGAGGCTAGGTGGCACAGAGCGAGGTGGGGAAGGATGGATCTGGGTAAGGGCCATACCATCTTTCTCACAACTCTGCCATTGTAGGATAAAAGCAGCCACAGGCAATATGTAAATGAATGGGTGTGATTGTGTCACAATAAAACTTTATTTGCCAAGTAAGCAGTGGACTGAATCTGCCATTAGTTTTGGTCACCCTTAGTGTCAGTCTCAGACTTGCTAGAAAACAGCTTGTGTGTTGAGGGCAGGGTAAACACAGTCATTCTGGCTGACAGCAGAACAGCAGCCTGTGCCCTCTTGAAATCTTTTTGGTAAAAGTTGGTTTCCAGTTGGTTTCTTCCCCAGGTGTCACGTAAGTGGAAGCAGTTGCCCTGGTACAGGCTAGCCCACCAGAGTATAGACTTTGGAGGAACCTTTCACACACCTGAAATGAGGACGTAAATAATTCAAGTGAATCTATAAATGATTCAGGTCCAACCCGGTGTGCGTGTGCAAGTGCACGAGTGTAGTGTTATATCCTGAGTGAAAGGGCCACATGAGAATTACATGTGGATCAGTTAGGTTTGATACCTGTCTCCTGGGGAAGCCAGTGGGCTCTGTGCTAGGTGTGGGCCCCAGTTTTAGGTCATATATGCAGGAGTGGCAATAAATAACAACCCTCCTGTTGAGGGTGAAACAGAGGCACTTTCTATAGTTTGCTGTTGCTGACCTTAGGCAGAGACTCAGAGACACACAGGGGAGAGGGAGCACTTTCTAGAGAGAAAGGAAGGCTCTGGGGGTCTTCTGGCTAGAGGTGCTGGCCGGAGGAAGCTACAGGCAGGGCAGGCAGTCTCGCTGGAGCCAGGCACACCACGTGATTAGTGTGGGGAGTATATTTGGCTTTCCACATGGGTCCTGAGTTGGAAGTGGGGGCAAACGTTGGGGAAGCTGGGGCTACCTGATCAGGTTTTTCTCAGCTGATGATTGAAGCTGGCTTTTGGGCCGGTGGGTGTAGGGTGCTTCGGGGCTGCTGTTGGAAAGCTGCTGTTCCATATGGTCTGGCCATCAGCTGTTTCTGTCTTCAGTTTCTCAACTTGTACAGGCTACTATTGAGTCTCTGCTGCCTCCAGGATGGTGCCGAGATAGGAAGAGCTGCTGAGCAGCCTCATGTTCTGCTCCAATCCGCGTAGCGCCTTTCTCTAGATGCAGCCCTGCTGGTGTCTCAGTGTGGATTTTTAGCCTCCTGATTATCCCAACACGGACTTAATCAGTGTTCCTGGGAAAAACGATGGCCTCATGCTGCAAATTCCCTATAAAACTCAGCTTTATAGCAACCTTTTCACATACATCTCAAATTCTCCCTTAGTGATCTCGTTCTTGATGGCGTAATCCCCTCCTGATTTCTTCGCAGAGCTTCCCATGACGTGGATTCAGTCAGGTCGGGAGTGGATCCTTCTCCAGTGATTCTTTATCTTCTTTGCACACTATTTTCTTCTTTATAATTTTATCACCATTGAGAGCCATTCTTGACTCAGGATGACCCGGAGTTGAGTGTACCTAAGAAAATTTCCATCCAGGCCCAAACCAACAAGATCAGGTTCCTTCTGTGTTCTAGGTTTCTTGCTCATATCTGGTTAAAAGGCTGCCATCTCCTGCACTGGTCTATTTTCTTTTTATGCTTTCATTCTTCCTTCCCACAAGGTTTAATATCCTCTCATTTGACTGAGTTGTACAGTTGTCTTGGGTTTGCTAAACTATGGAACACCTCTCTTTCTTTCTAAAACAAAATGTATAATGCTCCAAATTTCATTTCTCGTCAGTACTTTTTTTTCTCAACACACACCAGCCTCTCTGCTCTGAAGCAGCAAGCCTGGCAGGCTCACCTGAGTCAACTGATGAAATTCTTTCTCAGAGACTCGCAGATCCCTGTCACAGGAAGGAATCTCAGAGGTCAGGGAGGTTCCCATTCCGCTAAAGTGATGCATAATCCCCTGCACATATGCAAGATGCATTAACCAAACATTTTAAATAATCATGACTGTTGTATATTTACTTAATCCTACTAGAAAAATCTGGTACACAAAACTGTACGAGTCCATAAGTTTTACCATCTAGGCGGGGGTTTAAAGAGATGGTATTTTGGAAACCTGTTGTGCTAAGTAGCTATGAATTGCAGTTGCCAACAGGTAACATTTAAACATGATTGTGCCTATGATAGAATTTTGCATGCACTGATCTCTTCAATGCTACACCGAGGCTTTCCGAACCCAGCCTTTGAAAAGCTGAAGGTTTTGTCCAAATCCACCTAGCATGACATTAGCACCATTAGGATTAGATGATGATTACTCAGATCCCAGTGTTCTTTCATTCAGTTTTTGAAGACCCCTTTTTAGCAGTTGCGAGGTCAACCCACAAACAGATATCATGGTCACCCCTGTCCTCACAAGGCCCCTTGGGGATGAATTTTCAGAAGTACAGGAAGCTGAGTCATTACCTATTCTAACAGCATGGTGTCTAAGGAGTCTAAAAGCCTCATTTTCAAAGACAAAAATTGGTCATTTATTGGATCTAGAACAACTGAAACTTCGCTGGATAACGAGGTAAATGAATGTATTGCACCATTCACCAAAGTGGAGGCCCACAAGCTGCTGGTTGCTCTGTGTAATGGGAGATTTGGAATGCAGTTAATGGGTTAGCGTAGTTTTTATTGTAAAAGCAAACTAAATTAAACTGATAGTTTTAATTAAATTTGAATTGGCTGTGATTTTACTCAGTTTTAAAGGCCACTTGAGACACTCGCGTTGCACTTAAAATCTAGTGTTGTAATTAGTGACATCTACATTTATTATAATGGTTACTGCACTTTATTGAATTTGTTCAGAAGTAAACAAAAGCTCAGCATCTACTGAGCTTGGATTCCAGGCTTGGTTGGCTTTGCGAGTCTGTTTTTGTTTCTGTTAGAATATCAGGTGGTGATGTTCATCTTGAAAACAGAGGTTGGTGGTTTAACCATTCAGCCACAGGGTTGGGACCCTGGACTACCACAGGCCAGATCACTGTAATTAGGCTCTCATTCTACCATTGCTCTGAAAAATCCAAGTATGTTTGAACATTTCTTAGTCCTCTAGTACCTTTGGAGTTCATAATCCACCAATCTAGATGTGGAGACAAGTAATGATGGTTAACTGTCAAATATCCATTAATTTGCCCTGGAAATCAACAGAGCTGCATGCCAACTCTAGAAAATGGTGATGAGTGAGAGTGATGCTTTTGGGGAGGGCAGTGCCTTGGTGGCTTAGTACTAGTTGTCCCAAACAAAACTGAACTCCAAAATAATGATTCTTTTAACTTGGTGTGTACAGAATTAACTGAGAGACTCGTTAAAATACAGCCTCCAGAGCCTCGTCTTTCAACATGTTAGTTTTGTAAGTGCATGTAGAAAACCTTATTGTGAGAAAATATTTTGAAATATTTGTTCAGTCTAATGGAATCCTCAAAAAGACTAACTGATGGGCAGAAATATGAGTATCTTCTTAGAAGGTCTCCATATTCTATATTCTCTTGGAGGGTCTGTGTGGCAGCAGTCTTTTTTTAAGGATTTTGTGATGAGATGTAATTAATGTAAGGATTATATTTTAACTGAAAAGTAATGAATGCTTACAAAATATAGAACATGAAAGGTAAATTACCCTTAGTCCATTTACTCCACATCCAGAGGCAAATAGTTCATTATCTTTTACATTATCTTTCCAGATATTTGCTTCTTTATTGATAAGCATGGATGTAAGTATATGCTTTTCTGGTAGATTTTTCTTATTTATTATTTTGTTCTAAGTTTGAGAGATTTTTTCACTTCTTTTTATTGTCTTGAGTTACTTTTTTTTTTTTTTTGCAACATCCTGTTCTTGTTTTGTGGATATATACACTTCCAGTGTGTTAGAGGATGGTTAAGATTTTCAAAAAAAATGTTCAATGTTAACTGTTTCCTCTTATTACATTTTTTTGGTTGTTTCATTGATCTTTTTCTGGCAAGCTACAGATATAATGGCTCTTTTCCAATCATATGTAAGAATGAGTCTGGCTGAGTGGGAACTGAATATGGAGGGGTGGTTTGGTCAGGTTTTCCTTTTACGGTAATAGGCAAGAATATGAATATTCTGTTTTGGAAGTCTTAATGTGCTGTCTGGGGAAGGACCACATCCACTCCTTTTAATTGCCTTGATTTTTCTCTGTTTATTCCTTTTAATTGTACAACTTCTTAGTAGTTCTGTCACAGTTGTTTTTCCTTATGGTGGTACTTATTGTAGGTGAACATTTGCTTTTAGGATGCTCTGAACATGCAGGAAAGGAATTTGACTATTCCGTTTGTAGTTTGTAGGACTTTAATTAATCCCGCTTCCTTCCTTTCCTCAAACTAGTTGGATATTAAAAAACAACAAATACTAGTAAACAATTCTTGGTATCTTAGTAATGACCAAGACCGTGGCCACTTGTATATTATTCACATAAATTTTAGGTTTTCTACCTGTGGGAATTATGTCTGTAAGGAAAAGTAAACTTTGGCCAAAGATGAAATAATTATGAATTAATTGCCCCTGGTTCTTTCAACTTGAACTCATTGACTTGGAATCTGTAGAACCTGAGATTACTTAATAATGACCAATCAAGCAATCAATCAAACAACAAAGAAAAATCCTAAACTCGATGAACATGAATGTGACAGGAAAAAAATTAGGTGTGATTTCTTTTTAATCAATATCAATCCAATTACTCTTACTCCTGTCATAAATGTAGGCTTCAGGAGTATTGAACACCAATTTCAGAATACCAAATTTTTGTTCATAAAAGCTATAATGGTCAACAAAAATTTGAAACCTTGATAAGATCCTATAGATCAGTTGAAACAAGCTCCTAAGTATATAGATAAAGAAATGAAGGAAGTTATATTGGGAAGAAATTAAAGTTTGGGACTTTGGGCTTGGTTAAGCAGAAGTTCTCCTTTACCTTGACCTAGGAGAGATACTGTTGCTTTTACTCAGAGTCTGCTGGTCAGAAAGAAACACATTATCCTATCCAAGCTGCAAAAGAATTTTGGAACTAGGGCATCAAATATAGATTACTTGGAGAACCCTGATTTTCTTTGCCAGAAACATCACTATCATTATCAAACCCAGTGATTTGAAGTACCTTTCATTTCAGTTTACAGAACCCGCAATTAGTAGCTTTGAGATTAGAACCAGGATAAAGAGCTGTGAGCTACAATTGAGAACTTAGCCCACAAAAAATATTTTATTTCACCTGTGTTTAAATTAAGGTTCCTAAAGATTGAACACACTTTTCAAGATGTTGCAGGAATTAGGAGCAGGACAGAATCCTGTTCTCTTTATTCAGCTACCCTGCCTCCTTTCTGGAGATTTCTGTCGTACCTTTTCACAATTATTTCTGTGACGTGTTTCCTCCAAATTACTGAATTGTCTATTATCACCTAGAAAGAATTAGTCTTTCAATGAAATGTATGAGCATGTAAATTTTATGATAATGAGAAACATTTCCTCCTAAAACTAGGATAGAGCATCTGGAAACATAAAACACACATTAAAATGACTGAAGAGCACCCTCCACTCACCCACCCCCATCCTTCCTCCCAATCAAAGTAATTAAAATTTGGTTGCAAAGATTTATGTTTCAATCAGGAAATGCTTCTTTAGGTTCTGTAATGGTAAAGCCTTGTCACAATGACAAAACAGTCTTCTAACATGTGGATAGTGTGGATGCTTTCTTGTTGAAGCACATTCTTCTGAGAACCATTATTCTGCACTATGAGGTGTCGATAAAGTTGTGGGAAGTAAGTGGGCACCATTTCCAACTAGGTTAGATATCCATTTTGGGGAGTTACAAATGACCACAGATTCTTTAATACACTTCTCAGTGAGAGAGTGAGACCCACTGTTAGGGTGGACTCTGTGACCATCTGGATCAATAGAATATGGTAAAAGGGACCTTGTGCCAACTTTCAGATCCAGGTCAAGGCTCCTAGCATTTCCTGTATGTTAAAACACCCCTTCTGAGATCATTCATCTTCATGTGGATGGACTGAGAGACTCCAACTGTGCCCATATTTCCAGAATTCCTGTCAAGGCATCAGCCATGGGAAAGAAGAAGCCATCTTAGAAGTGGATCCTTTTAGCTTCAGTTGCCCCATCTAAGGCACCATGGACCAGAGTCAAACTCTCTGATTCAGTTTCCAAAATTTCTAGCCAAAAAAAAAAAAAAAACAAAACTGTGAACAAAATAAAATGATGTTTTAAGTCATTAACTTTTTGGGTGCTTTGCTCAACAGCAATGGATAAGTGGGATGTCTGTCAATGATGGTTCCATCCTATCTGTTATGAATATGGGTATAAACTCTGGAATCAGACTGCATCTGAGTCCTGTTTCTAAGTAGTCATGTGTCCTGAGACAGATGAGTTAAATTTCCTGTGTCCTGAGACAGATGAGTTAAATTTCCTCTGCCTTAGTTTTTTCATTTATAATATCAGGTTGCTGGAATTTATCTCATAGGTAATTGTGAGGACTAACTACATTAATTCATGTGAAATGTTAGGTAATTATGTCAATAAGAATTTATCAACAGGCACTTTTTTTGAGGACCTACTATGTGGCAAATACTGTTCTGGTTCTAGGGGCATGTCAATGAAAAAGAAATAACCTAAAAATTCTGTCCTTATGACATTTACCTTCTAGTCAAATATTATTATACCATGTAGATTTAAAATGAGCAGATCAGCAAAACTGAGAGCTCATTGAATCAAGAGCCTTTTTATACTTGGGATTCATCAGTCAAATGTGTGTGCCCTGTCACATTTCTGCACAACCCTTCTTATTTTTCTTATGTGGCTAATCTTTGGTTATAGTGATGGTTAAATCGCTGTAATAGTGATTATGGTGACATATAGGGACAATCAAGAAGAGCCTATTAGAGAAAAGCAGTTGTGTAGCTATGACCAGATTCAACTTTTCCAGTCAGTTACCTTCTCTATAGAGAGGACAAATTATACTTCAAAAAAAAATGTAAGTTCTCACCTACCCCTGATAATGTGTGTGTCCTTGGAAAGAAGTGATGGAAGTTACCAAGAAGTTTGTATGGTGAGGTCAGAGCACATTCGCTGGGGCTAATGGGAGGGATTTTAAAACTATGGAGGTTTTACCTTTTAGACGTCGTATTTGTATAAGTGGCCTAAGATGTATACATGTAGTTTCTGGGACAATAGGAAAGCACATTAAAGAGGTGAGGTGGGTGTGTCACTCACTGGCTGCCACAAAGAGGAAGTTTACACCGCTGGGAGGATCCTTCAGTCTTTTGCACAGCCATTCAGGGAACATCACTCGCTCTTCATCTCTCTGTCAAACCTGCATCTTTTCTACAGTAGAGCAATTATCCTGATTTATAGAAGTTACTGATACCTCTCCTTGGAGCTTCATGAAGTGGTGTTCTCATTTATTCAAGCATTTGTTCTATGATATATGCTGTACAACCATTTAATGCTGGATACACACCAGTGACAGAGAAGCTTTTGTTAATTGCACCAGATTGTTCAAATCCAGGTGAGTTGGCTCAGGACAGGCATCAAGGACACTGTAGTTTTGTCTCGAGTAGCCTTTCTCTTTGCTGCCCATGGACCTAATTTTTGTGATGAATACAGTCTGCATATTCTGAATGTGACCCAGATAAATAAATGTTTCCCCTAGGAATTTCATGACATAGCTATGGGCAGAGACTCCTTTTGTCAAAGTTGCTAATCTGATGGGATATAAATCTGGATGGCCATTGGTCATCTTTCCTATTATTGAGGGAAGTGTGTTTTAGAGCATTACTATCCAGATGTAATGTGATGACATGTCTTGACCATATACTTAAGAATGAAACCAAAGAAATGACGAAAGCAGACCCAAGGAAAGGAAGTACAGACTAAACTCCATGAATATTATTCAAGATCCTGGATCCAGCCATGCCTGAAAGTAGACATTAGTCCTATACTTCTTTGATCTAATGATCCAATTGTTATTCCTACACTCCTCCATCCCCAAATTAGTTCAAGGCAAATTTCTGTTGTCTGCAGGTACACAGGTGTTCTGTTGTATATAATGCTTGAGCTGAAACTTAATGGGTGAATAGGGATTGCCAGGTGAAATGAGGATGGATGTTGACTGAGAAGAGTAAGATTCTCCAGGCAGAAGGAAGGTATAAGAAAAGACATTGGGGAGAACATTTCTGAAGAAAACATCTCTACAAAATAACTATGCATGAGCATTGTCATTGGCTCAGTCTCCACTTAGAAAAACAGTGCTGTAAAGTGTCCAAAATTAATTTAGGAACAGTACCTGCAACTGTGGCCTGGGAAGTAGAATTCACTTAGTAATTACGAGTTGGGAAAATACTAGCTCATAAGAATCAAGAGTCATCCTAAGTGTGGTAGAAACAGAAGAAATGACAGAAATAATACCCTTCCTTTAATAAGAAGCTTACTCTATTACAGCACACTCACAAAAGTTGGGGCATCAATCACTGTATGCTCTTGCTCCTTTAGAATGACTGAAAAATAAGGTGTTTCTGTGTAATTACTTATGAGTCATGGAATTGTTTTCACCTGAGTACTGCCATTTCACTAAAAAAACACATACCACTTTAATACAACTGGTAATTAAGATGAATCTGCTACATGATTTGCTCAGTGATATTAAAGCCATAGGCAATTTGAACACATCATTCTGTCAGCTAGAAATAAATCCTTCTTATCTTCGCTACTGGCTAGATTTACCTATTTCAAATTCTGTTCTTTCCAAATTGTTGCTTTTGAAGACATCAACAGAAACAAGTCATCCTCTTCAGATGTATGTCTGAGTTTACCACCTGGTCGAGTAGTTCTAGTCTCTTTCTGACGTTAGCTAGAATTTAAACTTTGGGTAATAGTTCTCCTTGGGTGGAGCATCTGGGGCTGAGTGGCACTTTAGCACCCATTCCCATTCTTAGTCTACAGAGAAATTCTGTGTATAACTCCCTAAGAATCCTACCACTACACCACAAGGCTATCCATTTCTTTCTTTTCTTGAGAATTGGTGGTTGTGATGTGGGAGAGTGTGGACTGTGGAGTAAGTCCAAGTTGGATTTGAGTTTCTACTTTATTTCTTAGGAACTTCATAGACTTGGGAAAGGATTTTATCTATTCTTTCTTTTCAGGAGAGGTACCTCCTGGAATTGTGGTTTTATGGGCTACTAAGTTATGAAAAAATGACTCTGTGATGAAACACATTTGGTTATTTCATTTATTATGAAATACTCCAATTGGCCTCAGTAGGTCTTTTCAGTAGTCTGTGGGCAGGACTTATTTGAATCATTATTTGCTTCTGTTTCCCTTAAAAAGGTGGAAATACTACACAGCATCATATATTATCTTTAATGTTTTCCCTATAATTTATTCAGAAGTGTTGGGCTCCTTAGTTTTCTAGAGGAAGATATCTTACTCTTGTGTGCTCAATAAATGACTTCTAGAAATGTCTTTTTTTCTTCCAGATCTTTTTTTCACCTGGGAGGCAGAATATCTGAGGCTTCTCATTTTATGATAGCAAACAGCCCTGACCTTGCAATGTGTGCTGTGGTCTTCCAGTTCTTACTTCTGTTCTAGGATCAACCAACAATTAATATTGACAGAATTAACTTTACTTAACATTAAATCTTATAACCTCCATCATCTACAAGAAGGATTTTTGGCCTCTTTGAAACCTTAATTCAACCAGAGGCAAACAGTTTTTTGTGCTGAACCTCTTCAGTCGTATTTGAATGCAAGAGTGGTTTTAAACACATTCACACCTTCACTTAATCTACAGCAACATCAAGGCCAGCCTAGTTGGAATCATGTCCAAGTCTCCTACCTTATCTAGATACTACTTACAGTTTCTTTATGAAATTTACTTGATTACAAGTTAACTGTATAGAGCTGTACTTATATTTTTAAACTGACTTCATGAACAGTGTTTTCTGACTCTGTGCTTGGAAATGCCTGGAAGGCTGCTCATTTCTTCTTCTCTGAGAATTGGGAGAATTGAGAACTTCTTTGGGAGTTGTGACGTGAAGAGTGTGGGCTGTGGAGCAAGCCCAAGTTGGATTTGAGTTCCTACTTTATTCCTTAGGTAGTTCATGCATTTTGAAAAGGATTTTATCTTTCTGAGCCTTAATCTCTTCACCTACAAAATTAGAATGTTAGTACCTGTCTGCCACATTGTGACCTTCCTCTCTCATTGGTCTTGGCAAGCTGAAATGCTAGATGATCCAAATTAAATCTATTAAGGAAAACACAAAACCAAGCACACACACACACACACACACACACACACACACACACTCGTTATTACCTTGAGTCCATTTGTTGCTCACATCATTTGAAACTCTTGCTTCTCTCTATCAGGGGAACTTCTCTTCCCACACCAGCCTGTATTCCATTCACTTCAATTCAGCACACAGACTTTTTCTGGATATCTTACTTTCTTACTTTTTTTTTTTCTGCAGAGATGACATTTATAAACAACTGTCTTGTGAATATTTTGGAATTTCTATGATCAAACATGACTGGAGATGAAATCTTGTGTTATTTTGAACAAATGAGTTAAGATTGCCCAAATTTGGGTCTTATCTTGCCAATATTCTTTACTGAGTCATACCTTGGAACAACCTTAATTTAACAGACATCCATTGAAATTTATTCCCTAAATCTTTATCCATCTATTTAAATGAATTCCTGATCCCCCACCCCATTTTGTATTGAGGAATTTATTTTAATTTAATAAGGAAAACTTAAAACATACAGGACAGAGATAATATTATCATGTTCTATATACCTGGCATCCAGTTTTAACAATTACCAATTTATAAGAACTCATTACCTCTATATTGTCCACTTCTTCCTAATCATTGAATTATTTTAGGACAAATCCAAGATACCTTCTCATTTCATCTATGAATAGCTCTAGGTATATTTTAAAATGATGAAGGCATCATATGAAAGTATAACTACAATGCAACTATCACATCTAAAAAATTAATAATTTTTATGTCAATTATTTTGACTGGGGGGGGGGAATGACCAAGTGGGTAGTAGTCGAAGCCCTTGACTGAGTCAGGCAGAATATGACAATACTAATGACTCACAAGCCCAAGCACAGTGTGGCTATTGATGTTTCCTTGAGGTTAAGAAGGTTCTGGAAGGATGTCCTGTGGGGTGGGTTGATTTTCTGAAAGAACAGCAAAAGTGTTAAGCATGACTGCTACTGGATTGTAGGATTACAAATTGAGAGGGGAAGGGTAGAAATGTACTTTTCATTTCTTTCCTCTCTGTGCTGCTAACTTTTTCTACCCCTTATCTTTCACATATCAGATGTTAACTCAGTGAAGAAAGAAGGAGGGGAGGATTTTACATTTATGATCTTGGCTTTCACCTCTTGCTGAAAATGAGAAGAATCTGGCAAATCTGCCTAAAGGAAAGAATCAACATCTAGGGAACGACCAAATACTGTGTGTTCAAGCTTCCAACCCAACGAAGAAGGCAGGAAGCTGGGTGCTTCTCATGGCTTACAGACACGTTTTCTGTGCTACAACTTTGACCCTCCTACCAGTATCAGTGATTGCTAGCTCATCGATGGAAGATCTCTTCCATTTTACATTTGATAGATTTGCTGAAGTATTAATTTTTGGACTGAAATGGGAGAATCAGTACATTTCTCAGATTATCAGCCCTCTCAGAAAGTAACAGCAAGGCAAAGGGAGAAAGCTCCAAATAAGTCTGAAGTGTGCTACTGACAACCAATAAGTATCCCCAAGTGACAACTTTCCCTATCAAAATGTGACAGAAGTTCTCTTTTTAGAAAGGTGCCAAGTTAATTAGCACCTTATAGGACCTTGTTAAAGCACTGAACGACTTTCCATCTGCTGATAATTTAATCGTTATACATGTGACACAAGGAAATCGAGCTTCACATTCTGTTACATAATGTAAATCGACAGTCGGTGAACGCTGCTCAATAGCTTGATGTCATTAATAAGGTAGTTTCTTAAACTCATAACAAACATCAAGTTGTTTTCTCAGTAGGTAAAAACGATGGACCCAACGTGCAACAGTTTTGAGACATAAAACAGACATGAGATATGAAGCATGGGCTGTTGATGGAGAAGACCATATGGCCACTGATCTTTCTTTGAGGTTAAGAAGGTTCTAGAAGGTTAAGGGCACTGTAGTTACTGCTATCCCAGTTGTCTTCAGCTATTGACTGTATCTGAGATCTTGCTCCTACTCTAGTGGCTTCTTCCTGAAGATGTAACTGTGATGATGCCATGTGGGCATGAGGAGTGAGGTGCTTTGTGAACAGACCTCCAAACTGGTTTCCTCTTACATGTCCTTAGCTTTTCAGAGTAGGGCCAAGGGATCCTTTCTGGTCTGAACATTCTCAGAGCCCCTGCTGTCTGGTGCCCTAACAGAGTAACCCAGGGGTAAGTGTACAATTAGGGTACAGGATGAACCACATTCTTATTCTCATTTCCAGTCCAGGCAGTAAACACCGGTCCTGGAGTCAGCTCACCTGGAGTCAATCTGCATGTCAGGCTGTGGCCTCAAGAGGGGGAATTCTCCACCACCCCCCCATAGTGCTGCTCTAGTTCTCAGTGTTGCCTGGACTCATTGACATCTCTACAAATGTGACTTAGATTTTCCTTTCAAACATCCTGTTTTATGTAAGCAAGGGAAAACTTCTTGTCTCTTTTAGGTGAGGGATGATTGTGTTCAGTTAAGACAGGAAGCCACAGAGAGCAGGTGAAAACAGAAAAGCAAGTTGGCTACTCAAACCAAGAGCAGGCAGGGGCTGGGGACTGGCTCAAGGATCCTAACTGTAAAGGTTTAGGTTGGGTGGGGCAGACGGGCCAGCCTTGTTCTCAGGGAGCTCAGTGAGCAGGATTGAGCTCAGATGCTTCAAGCAAGCCTCTTGAAGACCTGAGGACACGCATCTGACATGCAGGAAGACTGGACCGGAGGAGGTGAGTGAATGTGGGTTTGCTCTCTACTTTGTCTATCCCGTGTCCTTTGCCCTGTATACCAACGGGGAACTAAGGTGAGGGACCCCTCAGGGCAAAAATCCTGGAATGAGGAATTGAAATACTGAAAACAGCCTGTTAGATGTCACTTTAGATGATAGATGAACTGCCCTCCAGGTCTGGTGCTAGCTCCAGGAGATTGTGCATCTGCATGTCCCAGCTTGCTTGTCTGCTTTCTTGAACCTTATCTTTTGCTTGCCTCTCAGTAACAGACTGCCTAATGGTTCGAGGGCTGTACCCCCTGCACCCCCTGGACCTGCTTCTCTTGAGGGAGTCATGGTGCAGACTCTCTAGGTTTCTCATTGCTCTAACCCATTTGGGTGCTGCTCTGAAGGCTGCGGCCCAGCCTGGCAACAAGGAGGAATGCCTGAGCCCACACTCCTCCCACCTCTGGAGGGTAGGAATTGGAGCAACATCCATTCATGGATGGGGTTTTCTGCTAAGGTTCCTAAGACAGAATGTTCCAGAGGAACATGTCTGGTTCATTGTCCTCAGGGAGGCAGCAGGTTTGCCCTTCACTAGAGTAAATTGTAGTTTACCTGGGCAGCAAGGTGAGGGGGAGGTGTGGCACGATGATCAGATTAGCAGCTTAAAGGGGTTTGGGGTCATCAGTGAAGTAAATTAGTGAAGAATTGTGCCCATGGTCTGGTTTGCAGAGTGCAGAGAATAATTCAAACCAGAATAGTGGCTAAGTAATTCAAAGATCTAAGAGTCTCCAGGTCTAGCTTATCCTGTGTTCTTGGAATAAGAAATGGCCTAATGTCTCCCCCCCCCACTTTTTTGTTAATAAAAATAAAGAAAATACAGTTAGCAAAAAGCCCACAGGTACTGTATTTTTACAGATAAATGATATTAACTTGTCAATTTTTCTTTGTTTCTTACCACACATGCTAATACATATACGATATTCTGTTTTTATATCATAATTTTCCTCCTTAATAATGAAAACATCTTTTCATATATGTGCAGTGTTATTTTTGATGACCAAATGATATTCCGCTTTATAAATGTATTCAATCTCATTACCTAGTCATTGACATAATGTTCATTCTAGTATTTTCTTTTGGGGAATTGTACTCTCTGAGCTGCATCTCTAATGGTTAACTTCTAAGCTTTTCTGGGAAAAAATAAGGAAATGCTTCTAAGGGAGTCATGAAAGAATCTAAGAAACATAGACTTTCAAGGTGGGACGAGAACTTGGTTGTGATTTTGAAAAACTTTGACAAAATTGCATTTCATGAAATTTTTAATCACCTCAGTAATTGGTGGTCAAACCTCAGTTTCACACTGACGTGAAATTTGCGATGTGAAGAAGTAATTATAAAATGTTTTCCCATGAACTGATCACAGAATCTGCTTTAGAACATGGGAATGTAGAATCAGATAAACGATATCTGGAATCCTGGCTTCTCCATGTCCTAGTCCTGTGACCTTTGGCAAAAGATAATCTATTTGGTGTTCAAGTTTTATCCTCTGTAAAATGAGTACACAAAATAAGAGGTGGTACTTCAGACAGGTGTTAGGAGTATTGACTTAGACTAGGCATGTAGAGTGCATAGTAGAGAACTCAATACAAGTCGGTCTGGTAACAGTTAACTGGTAGCAGTTGGTCATTATTATAATGTGGAGTATATCTGGTCCCTCAGCTTGACAATGCTGTGTCATTAAAGGTACTATATTTTGTTCCCTATTTCTGTCTTCTCTTGTTGACACTGTTTGCTTTGTTTTTCTTGTGATAATAAAGCATATCCCTTTACTCCACCCAGCGATCACCGCTTTCTCGCTTTCTCTCTCTCTCTCTCTCTCTCTCTCTCTCTCTCTCTCTCTCTCTCTCTCCTGAATAGGTTACACTTTTTACTTACCTGGAATGATTTTGCCTCCTATCTTCCTTCTTGTACCTACCCTCCCACCCGTCAACACATCCCTAGATGAAACCCAGCTTTTGCCATGACCTGCAGCGGTCCTTCACTGACTGACTCCACAGGGTTCTTACCTTCCAGGAATCTCTACTCCTTTCCAGTCTCTCAGGAGACAGGGCTGGAAGGACACTGTTGTGCTGATAAATTCTGTATTAAAAAGAGTAGATGTGAAATATGAATTGGTTTGGTATTTGACATATCTTGCTTTCTGTATTAGAGGACTTTGATGGAATTATTAATACAAAAATATTCTGTATGTGGAAATAACACATCATGAACTACTTGAGATCAGGAGCCTTATATCTTTACATTGTTCTTCCCACCCTCATTGATGGATGGTGCTAGAATCATCATTCTGTGTGGAACAATTCCTGTATGCCAGCTACTGTATTAAGTACCTAAGTGCATTTTAATTCTTCTAGCAGTGCTATGAAGGAAGGAAGTAATTCTGTTCTCACTTTTAAGGGTTGAAGAACCTGGAACTTAGAGAAATGAGGCAAAAATACTCAAAGTCACACTAGCCAATAAGTTTTGGGATTTTAACAAGTCAAGAAGTAACAATATTTCCTTGCTCTCACAAACTCAGAACTAATTGATAGGCACAAAAGTCAAACATGAAAATGAAAATTCATGTTTACTGTAGAGCTGATGGGAAATTTAACTAAAATATGGCCAACAGGGCTTATTGATACCTCCTTTTTTTCATGAGTGTGGAATTTGGGAAAGCCTGCTTGAGGGAAAGTTAGGGATTGAAGAACTGTTTACTGAGCCACAGTAATATGGGGGAAATGAGCAGGGAGAGAGAGATAGGGGGGGAGTGGAAAAGACTATGAAAATGAATATGAATGCCCAATTTGCTTTCTTTGAGTAGATTGGCTTTTCCTAATCATCAAATATGGACCTATGTGCTTTCATTGGTTCAGATCATCTCTGTGAGTAGAGGTAGAGAGACTGGGAGGCAACTCCCACTAGTGGGAGATTTTGGCTTCTTTTTCAGAATATCTTAGGAGAATAAAAATTCTGTGGTGAATTTTGTCTTCATTTTTCTAAGGAAAAGTAAGTGCAAGGTATATTTTTGGTTGGCACAATTTGACTCTTGATATGATAGATGACTCTGGATGTACTGGCACCCCAACTCTGATGCCAACTCAGTTGACTGCTGACAAACCATTAAATGACCAAGAAGGTGGGGAAATCTTCCAGGTCTTCCCAGTCTGATCAGACTCCTTATCCAGCCTGCTCTCTCTCTCTCTCTCCCTTTAGAATAAATCAGAGAGAATGGTGTCTGGCCTGAAATTAAATTCTCCTCTTGGCCCAACTGTTTGAAAGGGCAACTGCTTTAAACCTTTGAACTTTATTTGTAATACAAAACTTCAATTAGATAAAGGACAATAATTAGCAGATCTTTTATCTTTGGGCATAATTAAATCTTTAAGAAGGGACGTTTTAATCAATGAAATGTAATGACAAGTTCATAAATTAATTAATCCCACCAATGGAGGCTTGGCAGTAATCAATGGATCTTTAAAGAGGTTCAGGGTGAGGGACATGGCTGTGTGGACGCAGACACTCAGTGTGTTCAGTTTGGTATAAAGATTCTAATTTATTAAGGATTAGCTGGTTCAAAAGATTACCTATTTAAAGAAAAATCATTTAAAATATTAACTTTTAATGTGAGGAAAAACCCTCTTCTTGCAAGTTTTTGTTTGCAGTATTGCTCAGAGCCCTCAATGCCACCATGACAGCTAATGCACAATCTGAATCTCTTATGCGTGCCAGTTTAGGGACTTGATAACTAGCTTGAATGAAGAACCAACACTAAGGTTGACTACCTTATGCCATTTAAACATTTTCTTTTTTTCTTCCTTCTAACATGGGATTCAGCAATATCTAACCCACCTGCCAAATCTTGTGCACTGGTAATTTTGTAAACAAAGTTTTACTGGAACACATCTAATGGGGACACTTTGTTGGATTGAAAGATTTATCCTAAATCTGGAATGGCGTCAAGATTTTAATTGCACTTGCAAGACCTAACTTGCTAGTACAGTCCCATTCATAGACACTGGGGGTTAGGACATGGACATAGCTTTTAGTTGAATTTTGATGAAGTTCCAACCTCCATCCACATCACATACATCATATACATTTGAATTTAAAACTCCTCCCCTGCTTTAGGGCAGGGGATTGGATTGATGAGCCACAAGAGTGGAACTGGAATTGGGTGGTAGAAGCTGCTAAGAAGTTGCTGGAGCTTCTAGATAGGAGATGACAGGAGCTCTCAAATGTGGTGGCCTTGTGGCCAGCAGAGTGTGGGGTTGGGTGGGGGTGTGCTAGGCATGGGAGTAGCTTTATTGACACCTTTCCATGGTCTGGATAACCTTAATTAAAATGAGTCTTTTGCAAGATTGTGCAATATATTCTACCCTGCTCTGAGAGACTATGCAAAGAGAAGGCCTCTGAATATCAATGAGATGCTAGTTTGGGTAAGGGTCTGACCTAGCACAAAGAAGAAACTTAGTGCACACTCAACATATGCTGGTGTGATAAATATAAGCTGAAGATTATTTCAGAAGCATTTTCTCTGAGTGTGTGTTGACTTTGGGCTAGTGTGCAGGTCTCTTGTCTTCAAGATGGTTAAAAAAATAACAAACTCATTTGAAGGGTGCTCAGAGTTCCTTGGCAGGGAGACACTGGATACTTGGAAATATTACTATTATTTCTGGAACCAAATTTAGCAGGGATGGTTCTGTCTTTAATTACTGGTTGATGCTGAGTTGTACAGGCAAATGATTACATGCACAATTAGTTGTTCCCACAAGTAGCCAATTATGGGAACGATTATTTAAGAAAATTGTGGCTCCTGCTAAAGGGACATTACATTGTAGTCTCAAAATACATTTTTGTATAAAACTTCCTTTTATTACATGTATTGTAATTTTTCCCTATTTCCTAAGTTCTAGAGAAAGTGTCCGTTGTGGTCTCATTTGTGGGGAGAGAATTGTCAAAGCCCTGCTCTGGGGGGCACAGTTAGACTTGGGAAAGAGTGGGGTAGAGAGCTGGACGCTCTTCAGGACTAGTGTTGTTCTGGAGACTTAAGCCTAGAGAAGGAATCTGGAGGTAGATTTAAGTCTGGGTAGTTGATAACAGGGTCCTCTAGTGGAGCCCTGTAGCAGAGCTGTGTGTCACTATGAGCTCAGTCTGTGCCTGTGCTCTTCAATGCAGCTTTTCACCTGCCTCCTGGTAATGATGCTTACAGAGGTCACTTCTGTACCTGAGTATCACATGTTCATGTAACCTAGTCATCATGAAATCAGAAGCTCTGAACCAGAGGGTCCATAAACATCATCTAGTCCATCTGCTTCATTTCACAGATGATAAAACTGAGGCCAAAGAAGTGAAGGACTCACCCATGGTCTTAAGTTCAGCTGAAATATGACTTCAGCCTGACTCCAAGGCATTCATTTCCCCTGTCACACTATACAGGCTGCTGAGAGCACCAGCTGTGAGGCAGAACAACTATCTAAACATTGTGACTGTTGCCAAGGGCCAACCGAATGTCATCCTCCGTGTCTGGCACAACTGGGAACCGTGCCAAAGTATATGGGCAGAGAGAACCGTCTAGTTTTGACCTCATACTTTGTACCTGATGGAATTTGGAAAGTATATATCTGAGATTGCGCTCTCTCTTTGAACATTTCTCCTGACTGTCTGCCTTGGATCTCCTAGAGATCCAAGCAGCTTCATCTATTGCTGTCCAGGAGTGCAAGTCTGCACCCAGGATAAAAGGACATGGTTACAGAAAAAAAGAAAAAGACTAGTAGGCCAAACATGGACCAACAACTTGCAGTGAAAGGAGTTGGAAAGGACATGACCAATATTGTATGAAAATTACAAAATAAAAATTAAATTAAAAAAATGGACATTTCTCATGATGTAGACTTTGAAACTTCCATGATCAGCCCTAACCTAACCTGTATTAAGAGAAGCCACAAATCCAAATGTCTGTGTTGGTTTGGTTCATATAACTCTGTTCCCTGCCCCCAAACATGAAGTGCGTTTTGTATTATTATGCTAACCACTGTTTATCAATAGTTTCCCCCTTGTTTTTATAGTGACATCATGCTTGCACCTTGCTGTATTATGTGACTGCATGTACCCTGCACTAATATTATATCCACATTCCTGCTAAGGCCTCTAGTGGGTGAAATGTACTTTCCCAATATTTACACATCATATCACTGATAAAAGATTGATGTTGAAGATCTACAAAGAATGTACACAATGCAACAAAATGAAAACAACCCAACCAAAAACTAGGCGGAACAACTGAATAGGCTCTTCCCCATAGAAGACATCCAGATGATCACAGGCACATGAAAAAAACATTCATTATCACTTATCATTAGGATGATAGTTCAGGGGTGATATGGTGGTGGGAGAACCTCGGGGTATACAACACTAAAATGTATCTGTGTGTGTGTGTGTGTGTGTGACAAAAAAACAAAACAAAATATAGGTAAATTCAAACTTAGATTTTTTTTTAAAAAAGCTGCTTGCTTTCAAGATATTCTGGAGATTTTTCCCCAAAGTATAACCCAGCCAATCTCAAAAATAAATGTGTTATGGAATGATTTAGATATTGGATGGACTAGAATTCTCTCTTGCCAGTCTGAGATTGTGTCTTAGGTCTCGCTGGTCATGCTCTGGGGTCCAGAGAGAAGGGGTAAGTGGATAATTGGAACTTGGGCAGTATTGTACTCTTTTAAAAAATATTTATTATTATTATTTTGGTAAGGCTTCAAAATACAAATCCCACTTGAAATGGGATTGAATATTCTTTTTTATTGAATATATATATATATACACACACACACACATATTTTAGATGGTTGTATACACCAAGGTTCTCCCAATACCATGTCACCTGTGAACTGTCCCTTCATCTCTTGTGCTCATCCCTCCCCTGATTTCTCCCTCCCTCCCTTTCCCCATCCCTTGCTATTTGCTTTAGTTGTTGTCAGTTTGTGAGTTTTAACTTTTTTTTTGTTCTTTCGTTTGTCTTCCCTACATTGCACATAGAAGTGAGAGTAATACACTCTTGTGGTCTGGCTGCAAATGTCTCTGAACAAAGAAAAAACACCTTATGTCACACTGGGAGAGAACAAAAACACAGCAGATATTTTTCAAATCTAACTGCTCCCCTTCTACCTCCCATATGAAAGAAACAAGCTGACAACATTTCATAGATCCCAACAGGCTTTCGGATAAATTCACTTCTGGCCAGAGATCACATGATACCCTCAGAGAACCCCACCCACCTTCTCTAGGTTCATTCTCTAGGTTCTTCAGCATCAAGGTGACTGTCAATTTCCCATTTGACCTTCCAGGAGTCAGGGGATGGGATTTTGAACGGTGCTCTCTTCACCTGATGGGAATTCAAACCCCCCAAGGGAGCATGGCCCACATATCCCTTCTTTTGGGACTTGAAAACCCCCAGACTGGATAGACTGTAAAGAAAAGATGTGGTTTCTTTCTCACAATTTATTTCAGTGGTTCTTCGGTGTGAATGGTGCTGTGAGCAATAAAAGCACATTCCTTTGGTGATAGTGATACCTTGGGGATTATAGGTAATTTTTACCTCCTTGTGGTATCGGCACCAGAGGTTCCTTACATAGGATGAGTACTGGAGGTAGACAAGTGAAGTCAACACCTCAAAATGTAAGGGGGTGCCATAAAAATTCAGTGGGGAAGATATTCTTTCAGTGTAATATTTTTTAAAGTCAAAAATGGTAAGGTCGTGTGAGAATCCCAGGATAGATAACAATGTAAAATAAAACAAATAAAGAAATAAAAAATAAAAGTGAAAATGAATGCCTTCCCATTACCAGCACAGGACTTTCAGGCAGCAAGTTATTAGCTCCTGGAGTAGGTGTTCTCAAGGGAACTACATGTGACTGCCTCACCTCCCTTATCTCCTCTCTCATCCCTCCCCCATCACTAGGGGCATCTGGCACTGTCTGGAGATGTTTTGGGGGCACCACCCAGTGGGGAAGTTGGGGGGGTACAATTACATCTAGTGGTGGAGCTGCTGAATATCCTGCAACATGCAGGGTGGCCCTGCAACAAAGGATTACTTGGCCCCAAATGTCAGTAGTACTGAAGGTAATAAATGAATAAAGTCCACCTTAGAGGTACTTAAAACATACCACATCCTTGTCTTTAAAAGCTCTGCATTAGTAGAAAGACTATATCCAGGAGAGTTTGGCAGTGCAATGAACAACTTCAATAATAGGAATACACTTTTTCCTACTTCTGTTGAAAAAAAAAGAATCTGGTTCATCAGAAAAGAAAGATTGTGCTGTCTCCACTTCTCAGCTTCTGAATCCTCTAGTTCACACAGGTGGGCTAGGTTAAGACGCCAGGTGGCTGAGGAGTCTATGGATCAGTTTTTGTGTCTATCCTTGGGCACTGGATAGCAAGGGGCTGGTTTCCACTCCCAGGGTGACTGACATCGAGGTACAGGCCCCCCTCCAAGTCCCTGGTCTCTCCAGCACTTAGTTTCTGAGGGAACAGAGGTCGCCACTCAGAGGACAGTGGGATGGCTGGATTCGGAAGTCATTTTCCAAAGAAAGTTTTGACCTTCATGGCCTTGTTTGTTGCCTGTTCATTTACCAACCCCCTCTCTTTCATCTGTAACACTACCCTGCCCTTGTCTTAGAAGCAGTTAATGGTTTCCCCTACTGTGGACAAGGGCACCCCCATTCTGGCCTTGTTCCCTTATCCTTGCCTACACCTTCCAAGTCATCTTTTCATTAAGTCCTTATCATGGTCATTTGAACTATTTGAGTGGACTGAGCTGGCTGCTGGTACCCTGTAGATAAACGCCTCTTTCAAGCCTTGTCAAAGCCTCTGATTTCATTCCTTGGTTACCTCACATTTTCCCGTTCATTCTCCTTACTTTCCCCTTCCAGCTGGGATGAATTCTCCACATAATTAGTGAGCTGACCATGGGCAGGACTCTGTAATTCCTTCGGCCTGGCTTTATCATCTGTTAGTCTGAGATTATAATTATCTGGCCTCCAGACCTCACAGGGCAATTCCAACCCCCTAAAGAAATCACACATGCCAGAGAGAGCTTGGGAAATTGTAAAGTACCACACAAAGCGTAGCTGCTATTACTTTTCTCATTTCCCCACATTCACACCATGTTATCACGTCTGCTTTCGAAAGCCTCCCCCATGAATTCTTAGCGATGGATGAATGAGGGCTGTTCGTCTTAGATTTGGAAGAAAACAAGTTTGCAGTACATGTGACCTGGAAGGTGGAAAGGAGACAAAATCATGGCAGTGGCACACATGGACTCTCAGTGCAGCTCTTCTGGATGGAACTATAGAAAATCCTGGTCATTTGTTAATTCAAAGACATCTGCTGAGTGTCTTGCTTAAGACAGTGTAGGGTTTGTATAGCCTGGTGTCTTTGCCAGTTTGGTGGCCATAACAAAATACAGAAAAAAACAGAAGCTTAAAAAACAGAAGTTTCCTCACAGTTCTAGAGGCTAGAAGTCCACGTTCAAGGTGCTGTCAGGTGGGATGCTGGTTGGCAGGATCCTAGCTAGAGGTCCTTGCATCCTCACATAACAATGAGGAATCACTGATGTTTCGTCCTTTTCTTATATGGGCGCTAACTATCCCTAGAGGTCCCATTCCTTACGACTTCATCTAGAACTGTCTCCTAAATGCCCCAGCTTCAAGTACCATCATAGTGGGGATTGGAGCTTTTGAGGGGAGAAGCAGAGTTCCATCCATAGTACCTAGAACTATTATCCCATCACCAGAGAAATTAGTTAAATGCCTCTTTCCACCCACCTCAGAATTTCTGCCTGAGCATGTTAGGGAGCATGTTAGGATCTGTATCTTGGTTTGCACCCCAGGTATGTCTGGCAGGTAGTCTCCGGACATGTGAGAAATACTGACACTAATTGTAGAGAGCTCAGGCTTTTTAAGATTCTGGAACCAGTTCTGGCTGCTGGATGACCTTGCCCTGACCATTCTCCATCATTCCTTTCTCGGAGGGAGTAATGGCACCTTACTTTCTATGGGTTAATGGGAGGGTTAATTTCAAATTGTTGTTTAATACATTTTTATTAAGTATTAACTATTATTAATCATTCATCACCTATGCAAAGTGACTGGCAGATCTGAAATGCTTTTTATTTGCAACCACCATCACCACCATCAGAGTATTCTCTCTGTCCTGCGCATGATTTGGTAATCCTCATCTCCTGTCCGGGTGTCTGAAAGGCCATTTTGAGATGGAATCAAGATCACGCCCCCTCACTTGCCAAGTGAGAAATGCTTGCTGTCCCCAGGGATGCCCACAATTGGGAGGACAACATGCAATAGAAACCTTTCGCCAGACTTTCTGCTCTCACCCTTCGGCACAAGTTAGACATATTGGGACTGGGCTGTTTTTCACTTCTCCTGCTGCCAATAAAGGCATAGTTGATCTTGGTTGTCCAGTGGGCCCCCAGTGAATTTCTTTTCATCCAAGTTAACTTTGTCCTTGCCTGTGATTGGGCAGGAGTATAGCTCATCTCTGGTGGAACCACCAGATGGCGATGTTTCCCTTGCCATGGCCTAGAGACCCACACAGCTCTGCGACTCGATGTGCTCACTGGGTCCTGCTTGGGTGTCCGGTCTCCCGCTGATGCCATGGAGTCCCAGACCCATTTCGGTAGAACATGTCCAGCTGCTCTCAGCAGAAATGCCTTCTTCTGTGGGCAGGAAGCAGAGTCAGAATTGGCGCAGGGTTAGTACCTCTCATGTCCACATTGCCAAGCCATTGTTAGCTGACAGCTTAGCCCTGTTTTGGGGGAACCTGTGTCCAGTGACTCACAGGAGTCGAACAATTGAGCCTTGTGCTTCGGCTGACTTCATTGCTCTCTTTTTATGTAGTTGCCCCCACTAATGGCTTTGGACCAGATGAAAACTTTGACTATAAACCTATATACATGACAGCAAAACCACTCCCACACGGAAGTGCAGCATCTCTCGTAAACCATAAACTGCCTGAGAATGGATACAGACTATGGGTGAAATCCTCTGATTTGGTGCTGAGAAAGGAAGTTCATTCAGCCTCAGCCATGCCAGGGTTCCTTGTCCCATACCTTGCCTGGTGTAACATGGGGATACAGGGCCCCTCATAACCATCGGTTTCTCTACACTGTTCACGTCCACCTTGACTGTAGTGTTAGGCCAGGGCTGGGTGATTAGATATCCTAGTATGGGCTCTTCATTCTCTACCCATTAAGTTGACCTCTGTGCACTTCTGGGCAAGAGTCCCCGGGAACTTTCACCAGCAATTCACTTAACATCACCTTCAGCCTTTGGGTGTGAAGCAGGCTGTAGGGGCACTGTGGCCATTAGAGGACAGTGCCAAGAAGATAGGTCACTGTCCAAAGGTCTTCACCTGTGTGTACAATTGCAAGACTGCCTCGACTCACAGAAAATAATAAAGTTACTAAGGCCACAAGTGACTACCTGTCTCACCCTAGATAAGTTCCATGGTGCTCAGATCTCAACCAAAAGGCTGCTTTTCCAAGATGACTTCATCTTCCCTGGGGCTCATGGCAGCCAGAGGCAGTGGGCTGGGATCCAACCTGCTGTGGCAGCTATAGGCACTCACAGGTGAGGCCACTGAGATGGTGCTGCAGCAGCCACAGCCACAGTCCACAGGTCAGCAGGAACAGCGCCGGACTCTGAGCAGACAACAGCAAAGCAGCCCCACCAGGAGGTGATGCTCAAATACCCCATAACCAGCTCTCCATATGCTGTTAACCCGCGGCAACAGCAAACAGCTCAGAGAGACACCAGGTCCAGGGCCTTTGCTGTTCTGCCCAGGTGGTCAGTGATAAGATGAGGTAGGCCCAGCCTCTGGTCCTGCAAAAACAGTTTGGCTTCTCTATCCTTGGAGCTGCTCAAAACTTCCTTCTTTCTCCTTTTGGAGGCAGGTACATAGTACGAGTCTTGGCTGTGGGGTTGGTGTCTTGGGATCTAGGATGACCCCTGCGTCACCTTATATCCACTTCTAAGGTCCTCTACTCTAGATAACTCCTATCACACCATCCAGCCTGGCTGGCGCCAGAGCGAGGGGGTCACTCTTGGTACAAGCAGTCACTCTTGGTACACCGTGTTTCTCGAACAGTCCACACTGCTTAGATAGCAGTAGGGGAGAGAGTCAATCTGGCCCTGCAGTCTCCACTGTAGGCTGCCGGCTACAGGTTGATCCTTGCATCATTACTTCTTTCTTTGATGTTCTCTGTTAGTTGTTAATCTGATCTGAAGTCACCTCATTTGCAAAATGTGGATACTTGCAATCCACAAAGGCCAGTTTGTTAAGGAAGGAATGAGGTGACACATGTGAGACTCTTGGGACAATGTCTGGTGGACTCAGTAGACGACTTTATTATAAAACAGCTTTGTCAAAAGATTTCCAGAAGAAAGGACTCAGGGATGGCATGGGGAAAGAGACAGGAGGCCTGGATGGATCTTAGGGTAGTGGTACCTGCCAGACACCATGAGGCAAGGAGTGAATGACAGTGGTGAGCTTCATAAGGGCAGCTGGATGAGAACACAGAAGCAAGGACTGTTGATCTCTCAGCCAAATTTGATACCACCAATGAGCCTTAGAAGTTGACTATATAATAGAGGAGACTCTTCCTAGCTTTTAGGTGTGCGTGTGCATGTGTGTGTGTATGTGTGTGTGTGTGTGTGTGTGTGTGTGTGTGTATGGTTACAATTATGTATGATTTTCTCTTCTTCTTACTGCCCTATATTCTCTGTTCTAACCACTCACAATTATTCACTATTCTCCAGCTTGCTTCCATTTTTCTCCCCCAAGCTGTGTTCTTGGCCTAGTACCCATCTGGCTTCTCTTCTAGGCCCAATTCCAACGTGACCCCTGCACAGCCCCTACTCCTGGTCCACCACTTCCTCAGGTGTGCCTGTGTCTCTAAGATCCAATGCTCCCTGAGGCACGCATCCTGTGCCTTTTTCACGTCACCTTTATTCTGGCCCTCGTGCACGTAGGACTCTAGAAAGGACATTACACAGTCAGAAATAATATCACAATATACTTTTATGGGTGAAAAATATCTCAAAATGTTATCAAACGTTGTGTACCCAGTTCAGATTCTCCTGGACAACCTTCCTCACATTCATTTTGGAGGGAGGTGGGGGGCATTGACTGTTAGCTGTTTGAAACTATCCTTGCAGATGTCTCGTTCTCACATTTGTTTGTACATGCGCTTTGCTCATCATTAGTGCTGTTCTGCACCCTGACAACAGCATGCACTGCTTTTTGGAAAATGGTTTGTTTCCATATCTGTCCTACTGGGTGGGCTACAAGCTACTCCAGGACACCCACTGTATCTTGTTGTTGTATCTCCAGGACTCAGCACTGAGCCAGGCACACAAAGGGGTGTGTTTCCCAGGTGGCTGCCTGGCTGGTGAGTGTGGCTGAAGGTCTGCACACCACATAAGGCAGGGAGGAAGGCGAGGCAGGGCTGGGGAGGAAATCACCAGAGGAAGCTCTGATTGTAGTGTAGCCTCCCCATGTTGGCTGAAATTCCCAGATGTCTCAGATCTCCACAGAAGCTACAAGAAAGGGCAAGGTTGGAGTGAGCAGCTGAGCAGAACATTGAGTTAAATGCAGGCACTGATCCCTGAAAGGCTGGGTTCAGGCAGAAAGAGAGGGCCGTGGAGAGAGGAGACAGGATGAGGTCACATCGCAAACCTTCCCACCCTGGGGCCAAGCAGCAGGAAGCATTTGGTCATTAAGATTCAATGGGAGGAGCAGACTCTGTCTGGAAGATGCCTACTGAGAATAGACTATACAAGCACCCTCCAGACGGTAGAAGGACTGGTGAATTATGTTTCAAAGCCTGTGGGAACAAGGGGTGTGAAATGATTTCTGTTATTAGAAGTACATTTTATTACTGTAGTTTGGAGGATTGTTTACAGGCTGGGGATGCTTTCTCCAGCATCCTCCTCACAGGTGGAAAAGGTGTTCTGTGTTTGCAGCCTGTCTCCTTTCCATTAATCATTCTGAGGCTCTCCTGGGCATATGTCATGGGCCTCTCTGTCTGAAGACATTATCGGTATTTGCTTTGCAGCCTTTGGTAAGTTATTTGCTGATGGCCTGGGACCTGGGGCATTTTATGTGAGTAGAACACCACCTGTTCCCACTCCATGGCATTTCTTTGACATGTATGTGTGACTTCTGTCTCCCTGAAATGAAAACCATAAAACTGGGGCACAACTGGTTATCTCAAAACACTTATTGATGGAGAAAGCAACATTTCACTGGCTCTAAACATCTAGTCATTGTTTCATCAGAGGATACATGTTGAAGTAGAAATGTTTATTAAATAGAATATTGGCGGACACTGGAAGTGAAATTTATCTTTAAGCAGGGGTAGGGTGTAATTCAGTCTCTCACTTTTCCTGAGTCCTCGTTTTGGGCAAATTCTCAACCCACATTGGGTGAATTACTGCTCTTGAGCCATCTCCTGTGTTGTCAAAACTTTATTGGAACAGAACATGTCCCTGTGCTTCGCATATTGTCTGGGGTTGCTGTGTTTGCTCTAACAGCAGAGCTGCACAACTGGGGCACATACGTGACCCACAAAGCCACCTTTTCCAGACAAAATCTGTTTCCTTATGTTCTCAACATTTCATAGTGTCAGTGGGACTGGTCGCCAGTCTCTGTCGCCAAGTCCTCTAAGGTGAGCCTCCGTTCTAAAGACAGATCTTCCAGGGACAACAGTTCTCCTGCCCATATGATGCTGTGCACACCTGTGTGTGTATATATAAGGTGTACACTTGGGCACAAGGGAGGGGTTTTGAGGGATGTACAACCACTGTGGGAGCAGCTGTCTCTGGGGGGCAGTTTCATGTTAGCTTTTTCATTATGTGTTTGTTTTGAGATCTTCCTGAAATTTCTGTATATTCATTTTACAACAACAGCAATAACAAAGGCTTTCCTTCTCTGGTTTTCCCTGCATGGTGTGTGAAAAGGGGAGGGGAGTCATTGACCACAATTTCCCTGACACACAGAGTAACATACAACTGTAACATTATTTTTCTCCTTCTACCCCCCCCCCTTTCCTGTGCACCTGCACCATTCTCTGTTTTCTCTTTGTGTATTATTATTTTTACTACTATTTTGGTCAGAGTAATATATCTAGAAGGGTTTAAGCAAGCCTGGTGATGCCTTCTTGTTTGCATGACTTCATTTTCGAATAGATTGGCTGTTTTAGCACCTGCTGCCCCCAGCTGTCATGACAGAGGGAGCTTTATCCCTGACCACATCCCAAGTGGCCCCAGCTTGGTCCTGTCCTCTTACACCTAGTCAGATGGCCTCCTTTCCTCTGCTTGAAGCTGCCATCCCCTTCTTCTCAACAGATGTTTCTAATTATCAGTCAAAACCAAGAGTGAGGTGTTATGTCACCTCTTCCCAGAATCTGCCCCAAAGCCTCCTGGACTGGGGTTGATGCTCTCCCCAAGGCTGAGCTCCTGGGCCCACTCTCTGGGAGCCTCATCCAGATTATTACATTCTGAGCTCTCAGGACTGTCTTTCCACAGAAATGTGGTTCCTGGAAGACAGGGGCAGCATCCAGTTCTGTGCCTGGAAGACAGAATGGGAAGCACGGGTCACAGCAGCCCTGCTAGACTCTTCATGTTCCCCTTCCTAGCGAGTGCATGGAGGGAGCTCAAGAGGAAGCCTCCTTACTCTTTTATTACCCCAGAAAGAGCAGAGCTGTGAATCTGGTTAGTCCAGCTGCCACTGCGGGCTGTGGTTAGAACCAGCTCTGTCTGGCTTCTCAGTTCACAGTCTTCCTGTTCTGTTATGCCATGTTTCACCTGGTGTTGAACACAGAGAGGGAATAGACAGATCAGGGGGTCTTGCACATGAGGAGGAAGTGGACACAGGGGGACATTGTGATGCCTCATGAGGATGCACCATTCCAGAGTACTTGAGATAGGCGTAGAGGGCGCAGGGACAGGGGCCTTCCAAGCAGAAGTGATGCAGACATCAATACATTGGTTACATTTGCCTCAACTGGAAAATGAAAAAGTATTTTTTTTTTTTCAATTTCAATCTGGAAATTTACTGAAGAACAGTCTATAGCCTTGGTGGCCTCTGATTCCGAGTTCGGAGTTTCTGAAGCAGGACTGAAGCTCCCTCTTGTTGGCAGCGGGCACACTGACGGACCCCCATGCTGGTGTGAACTCCAGGTTCTCATAAAGATTCGCTCCCCTGTTTTCCTGCCATCTTCCAATTGAAAGCACACATTCTACTTACAGGTTTTTGGCAGGGGTCACATCTGTGCTAGGTTGAAGTCATTACCCTGGAAGCAGAAGAGTTGCTGTTCCACTTGAGAGTGTTGAGCTCAACTTCTCTGGGGAAGAATGCTCGCCTGGTCCTCCACCCACCTCTCCTCCAGGACTGATGCTCTCAACCCAAATAGTCATCTCTTTATCACACCAGGGCTCTTGCAGACCATTCTGTGGGATTTCTGGAATGAAGTCCTTATTGGAAGCAGTGGCTTCCTCCCCTCGCCTCCTCCTCTGGGAACTCATGGAATGTGCTTTTCCGTTTGCAGATCTGAGTTTGGCTGGAGAAACTCTTTAGTGGGGACTGTATTTGGCCCCATGTCCATTCAGCTTTCTTAAGAAAGCCCGTGGCTGCTGTTGTGGGTGCTGTGTGGACCAGCAAGCAGAGTTGTGAATTGAGCTAGCTTATCTGGGGGGAATGCAGGCTGCAGAGAATTTGACCCAGTGACTGAGTAGATTGAGCCAAAGAGAGAATATTCTCCCTGGGGGCTTGAATGTTCCTTGTTCCACCACCCTCTTGTGTTACAGAAGATGAGACTGAGGCCCAGAGAGATGCAGGCAGTCCTTCAGAATCTTTTAGAACTAGTTGACAGGTGCTGGCTTAAAACTCCTGCCTCCATCACCAAGTCCTTTATTACCCCATCTCTCTTTCATGTGTCCCTGTGTCACTCCTGAAAATATTCTTTGAGGGCTAACCCCAGTGAATGAGATACAGGGTGAACATATTCTGGGGCTTTGCCCTTCTCAGGCTAATTTTGGTGATGGGTGATAGTGTTAAATACAATGGCCAGGCCAGTCTCTGGGTGCTGGTGCATTCAGAAGATGCACGTGAAGGTGCATGGGATCTGGAGCTAGAGCCAGCTTGGGTGTGAGCATTAGCTCGGTCACCTAGGATGGTGGAACTGGGACCAAGTCATGTTTCTGTTCTGACATCTTGTTTCCTCATCAGGATGTAGAGCCCAGTGATACCTTCTTATGCCATAGTTGTGTGCAAAACGCTTGTTCAGTGCAGACGGGCAGCGTCTTCTCCTGCTCCTGCTCTCCCAAACTTCCTGCTCTCCCCCTTTTCCTCTCTGTCCTCCTGCTCCTCCTTAGGTGCAGGTCTGTCACGTTCACTTGAGATTCCTGAAACTAGGGGTGTGGTATGGCTGGGAAAGAGGGGAAGGGGAATATCCATTGAACATCTCTGGGGTGAAAGACTTCTAGAACCATTCTGCAATTTGCCTTGGGTGTTCTTAACCAGGAAGGAGTGGGATAGTAAAATCTCTGAGAGCTCTTATGTTTGACCACTCGTGTTTACACGTGGAGTCCATGAGAACGTCAGGACAGGCCTTGACTAAGTCAAAATTAGATTCCAACCTCAACCAGATTCAAGGTCATGGAGACACCGAGTTATTTCATCTCAAACCTCTGCTTGAGTTCGGACAAGCTTTGAATACCTTACCTTATCTCCCTTGATGACTCTACTTTTCCCCAGATCCACGTCAGTCCCAGGCACAGGCTTTCAGTGTGGCACCAGTTGACTGTTGGATGGGAGAGGTGGGGAAATGTGCCCACATTCACCTGTCTTTTGCATATCTCACATGATTCTTGGGTTCAAAGACCTTCTATGTCTCTCAGCCTTGATCTGACACCAAAGCCCAGAGTGGGGTAGGGAAGGGAGAGAGAACAAAGGCTGCCCTGACACTCCTTGTCCCTGCATGTGGGAGAGAGGGGTGGTCCACAGAAGAAAACTGTCTCCCTCTTCTACAGGGGAGGAAAGTGAGGTGCAGATCCCATGGTTGGTGGAAACCTTGGATGGGCCTTCCTGACTGCAAGGCCATGTTTTTATCATAGTAACCCAACCTAAACTTTGGATTTCCAGGGACCACTGTTTGAATGTCATAATGTAACCCTGTACAAGTGGAGTTTGTATTGAAAAATTACTTGCAAGAGAACTGTCTGCTTTGTATTTTTGTATGAAATAGCTAAGGTTGCCAAAACAAAATATCATAGAGGGGAGGATTATGCAACAGAAATTTATTTTCTCAGTTCTGGAGACTGGACATTCCAAAGTTGGGGTTCTGGCAGGTTCAATTTCTGGTGGGAGCTCTCTTCCTGGCTTGCAGACTGCAGCCTTCTCACTGGGTCCATGGAGGAGAGAGTTCTGGTGCCACTTTTTCTTCTTATAAGGACACCAGTTGTATGCAGTCAGGGTCCCACCCTGTCATCTCATTAAAACATCATCTCCTAAGTCTCATCTCCCATGTTGTATGGTGTTGGGGCACAGCTAAACCTTCAACATAAATTTTAGCGGACACAAATATTCAGTATATGACACTCTTTATATTGGAAATTCACAGAGTTAGGCTTAGGTTATCAATGCCAATCACACTCTTGTTAATGAGTAATAGGACGCAGTTACACAAAAGGAAGAAGATAGGAGAGAGAACTGGTGAAAACATTTATGAAAAGCAAGTCTGGTCTAAGGAGAGTGCTCTTACAAAGAACTCCAGGCTACATGTTTTGCTCTAGTCACTACTGGTTCTGTTTTATCTGTCTGACTTGCTTTCCCCAATCTGTAGGCAAAGCAGGTAGCACTGTGAAAAGTGATGCCCAGTTCATGTGGATGATATCAGCAGTCATTAGTCTCCTAGCTGGGGACTAATGGTTAGTGCAGGTACCCACTTCCAGCTGCCTCCGCCCCTTCCAGGAACAAAGGTAGCTAGGACATATTGGAGTTAGGTGAGTTAGATGTGGTCCTGCCGCTTGCTCTGACCCTTGAGATGGGAGCAGGAACTCTGTGCATCATTTCAGGCAGAAGCTTTGAGAGCCAGTGGTGATGCAGTTATCCTCATCCTCCCTCTGATGCTACAATCAACAAAGCTCCCAAGGGTGCCCACTCCATCTTCTGGGTCCTGGTGGAACAACCATATAGAGCAGAACTTCAAACCATGGACAAATAGTATATAAAAAATAGGCTTATTGTCTTCAGCCATAAGACTCTGGAATGATGTGTATTTCAGCCAAAACAGTTTTATCTTGGTTGTTCCCTGCTGCAGACCCAGGGTGCTCTCCTGTTCTATACCACGGGCCCCTGAAGGACCCAGCATCTGGGAACTGTGGATTGTGGAATTTTTAGACCTCTCTGTATAGGAATGTTCTCTAGTTATTGAAAATGCCTCACTTTACAGGAGTTTGGGACATATTCTGATATCTCATTTAAGCCACAGAATGACCCCAGGAGCTAGGTACCTCCCTCCCACTTCAGGAAAGAGGACACAAGAGTCATAGTGATGGTATTATGTGATAAGAAGAGATGTAACTGGGAGGTGATTTAGAGGTTGGGTCCAGAATCTCCAGGAAGCCCCTGGGTCTCCCCTTGATGGAAACCTGTGTCAGCTTCTCAGATACATGCTGACTCTTAGACCTCTGCCTCTGAGCTGCCAGCAACTTGAAGACTACCTGTCCATCAGCTGCCCTAGGACTGGTAAACCAAGGCCTTATGTACTATTTGCCTGTTGCCCTCTTTACAAATAAAAGTTTTATTGGCACTGAGTGGTGCTTTCAGCTCTCAAGACAGAGGTGACTGGTTGTAACAGACTCTCATGGCCACAAAGTCTGTAATTGCTACCTGACTCAAAGATTTGCTGCCCTTTACTCTAGACAAACTTCATTAGGAAAATTTGGACACTGAGACCAGAGCAGTGGGACTGGCATTAAAACACAAAATTATTTTCTTGCAGAGCTGTGTGTAATGAGCCATTAGACATAGAAAAATAAGTTTCAGAATCTACATGCATAACCATTTTAAAATTGCACAATTCCAACATCATTCACTTCCTTCCACATGAAAAAAGTCTATATTTGCTTTTTCTTAAAAAAATATAATAAACTTTTGATAACCCTAATCAAATAGAGATTTAATGAAAAAAATCCATTCTCAAATTGATTTGTAATGAATTCTTATAATATTAGTTAAAACCATATGTCCTGTATGGCATTGTCCCTATTTCTGTTCATTTGACCTTATATCATGAGCATTTCCCATGTCATTAACATTTTACATAAATGTAATTACAGTGGTTGCACAACATTCTGCTCTATAGTAAGGCCCAATAATTTATATAATCATTGCATTTAAAAAAAAACTTTTCCACTCTACTTGAATCTTGATACATAAATCCTTGTTCACATTTCTGATTTTTTCTTGGCACAGATTCCTAGAAGTAGAATTCCTGGCCAAAGCACGTGAATGTTTTAATGGTCTTGATTCATTTTATATGTTTTTCAAAAGGATTGTCTGCTTTATAGTCTACCTGAGGATAAGGGTGTTTGTCAAACTACACTCCCTGAACCATTGTGTATTGTTATTTTTAAAGCCTCCCCTGTGATGATATGTAAATAGAGTATTTTATTTTTGTTTTAATCAGCATGTTTTGATCACCATTCAGGGTGAATTTTTTTTTCATATGATACTAGCTATTTATGTTTTATGTTCTGAAAATACTGAGTTCTAATTATATGCATTTTTACTGGGAGCGTAAAATATTTTTAGAACTTCCCAGGATGTATTTCTTAATCAGTTTTATTGATTAGTTCTACTATTTGCATTTGTTAGTGTATTTTAACATTGGTTTGTAATGGCCTTTCTGCCCATCACCCCATCTCCTCCTTCCCCCTTTTTTTACTCTCCTCTGCATTTCATCAGGCTACCCTATTCTCCTGGGCTTCCAATTTCCTTTGCAAACTGTAAAGCCATTAATATGTTGATGTTGTAATTGCTCAATCATGAGCTCACCTGTTGCTAGTTACTTCAGCATCACATTTGACAACCATGTCACCTTGACCTGTCACTGCTTCTGTCTGCTAATACCAGGTCTTCAATAAACTCATTTTGTGTTTCAGGTGTAGGAGCACTTCTAGAGAGAACTTAAAAGTGGACCAATATAATGTGTTTACCCTACACTCAGTGAGCCTCTGCTGTGTTTCAGACACTTCTGAATATTTGGGATATGCTCATAAACAAAGACTTCTACCTTCATAGAGCTAGAGCTTGAATAGAATTTTCGCTTTGGGGGAGATGTGAGGCAGAATAAATATAAAACATATGTAGATTAGTCACCAGTGCCATGGAAGGAAGAAGAGGTAGAGCAGCATTTAGCAGCTCTGAGGTGGAAGTGTTTATAATTTCAAGAGGCGTGATCAAGTTAACCCTCAGTAAGGGAGCAAGAATTTGAGCAAGACATACAGCAAGAAAAGGGGGTAGATGGACACTATTTATTTTCCTCTTTTTTTAATTTTATTTTTTAAAAATTGGTTGCACACACATATTTTACATCATTGCCTGCCCCAAAGTTCTTCTACCACCTTATCACCTATGAGCCATCTCAATCTTTTGTGCCCATCCCACCCCGATCTTCATTTCTATCACTCTCTTGCTCTATGTTTCAGTTATGCTGACAATTAGTTTTAAGTTTTTCTTGTTCATATGTTTATTTTCTACATATCCACATATAATTGAGACCATCCAGTATTTCCCTTTTTCTTTCTGGCTTGTTTCCACTAACATGATTCCTTCTAGCTCCATCCATGTTGTTGCGAATGACATAAGTTTGTCTTTTTTAGTTGATGAATAATATTCCGCTGTGTACATATACCACAGATTTCTGATCCATTCATCTGTTTTGGGGCATTTGGATTGTTTCCATACCCTGGCTGTTATAAATAGTGCTGCAATAAACATCTGAGTACAGGTGTAGATGGACGCTATTTATAAGGAGAGCATTCCAGGCAAAGAAACAGTCCTCAAAGTGGCCTGAAGGTGAGGTGTCCCTGGTGTATTTCAAGAACAGCAAGGAGGGCATGTGTCTGGAATGATGCATCATTAGGAGACAGAAAATGAGGCCAGGAAGGTGGGAGAATTCAGGCCATATCAGGTCATGTCAAGGAGCATGAATTTCACCCCATGTGAGATGGGGATTGCAAGACAGTCACAGAGGTTTGCACAAAGGAGTGACTTGGTCTCACTCAGGCTTTGGATGTGCCTCAGGTTTTTGTAAGGAGAGCTTTCTGCAGAGGAGTGTGGTGTATAGAGGGTAGCAACAGTCCAGGGTGACAACAGGGTCATGGGGGATTCTAGATGTATTTCAGAGTCACAGTAGTCAACTAGATTGCCTGCTGGAATTCATTGGACGTCTCAAAAGAAAAAAAAAAGCATAAATCCAAGGTTTTGGACTTGAGCTGCTGGTAGGATGGGCTGCCATTAACTAGTATGGGGAAGGTGATGGGAGGAACACGCTTTGGGGTTAAAGATTGAAGGTTGCTTTTGTATGCTATTTATGTGGGATGTTTAATCACACTGCAAGGTGACAAAGTTGAACAGGAGACCTCTCTCAGGAGAGAGGTCTAAGGTCAAAATACAAAGTTTGGTGCCTCCAGGATAAAGTAGGCCTTGAACGCCATCACTGCAAATGATATCTTAAGGGAGTGAATGCAGCTTGAAAATGACCAGATTCCTTACACAAATGACCATGTTCTGATATGAGCTGGAGTCTGTGGACTGCTAATTCTTTTGCCTCTTCCCCCTTACTAGCTCAGTTCTTTTCAATCTGGGTTATAACTTCTGCAACAGTTATTTGAAAGCTATATGATGTCATATGCTCTTTGCCTTAAAAGGATTATATTATATAATGAGTATATTAAAATTATACTTAATGGGGTAACATGCAAATGGGTTATTAAAAAGGACATTTTTAAAAGAAAATGGATGATATTTTGTGAACATTTCTCATTTCTTTAACTTGATGATAAGTTGAATGGATGTAGTCACCAAGTTAGTACTGTGTTGAAAAATTAGGGTATCACTTCACTGATTACCCATAAAAGAGTAAAGCCCCAGGTTCACACCCTCATTCTTTATCTCATTTGACTTTAAAACTTTTGATTGTTGCTAAAATCAAATCTTTCCCCCTTGTGAATGTTTCTGAAGTGTATAGTTTGACTCTGAAGAATATTGCAAGCAATATTACAATGAATGTGATTTTGACCCTGGCACATCCATTAACTATTAATAATGAAAGTTCAAAATTAAGCTACCCAAAATTGAAGCACAACGTCTATCCCTCAACAACATGTATTAATTAGTAATTAGCCAATTATTTTACCATGGTAGTACTGAAGGTAGTATTTATTAGAATCCTTAAATTAGTGACTATCAACTAAAATGATGTTTCCCCAAAGGGACATTAGCCGATGACTAGGGGCATGCTCTTGGCGTCTACTGGGTAGATACCAAGGATGACATAAAACACTCTACAAAATCTGAGGTCAACCCCTACCAGAACAAAGAATTATCTAGCCTAAAACAGCAACAATGCTGAGATGGGGAAATTGTCCCAAAGAAAGAACCTATCTAGAGAAAGGCACCAAATGCAATTGAATTAATAATATGGATTCTTTCTCCAAAAGCCAATTGAGTTTCTGAGTAAAACTTAATTAGCATTAAGTGGCATTACTTAGCAGTGTTTTGATATGAATGTGAAAACTGGTGTCTGTAACAATCTCCATAGAGCAGCTACCCATTGATATCTTGTCAGACTTTCAGTGTCTATAAAGCATGTTGTTCAGTGGAGTGTGCATCCACTGTGTGAGGTAGGTGGTGTATCCATATAGGTGGTCAGTGTGTGTATACAGTCTTGCTGGTTTTGATGGGAAGTATAAATTGGGTTTTGGAAAAAGATGCCCACCACTATTTCCAAGTGATGCCTTCACTTCTTCCTATTAAGATTTCCCTTGCAACTTGTCCTCTTTTAAACTCCTATCTCATGCATTCTCTCTTCTAATCTAATACCTCTGCGTACATATCTAAACATGATCAGTGACAGTTTTTGCTGCGGGGTGAGGCATCCACTAACAAGGCCAGTGAGTGCTGATTTGAGACCAGCCATTGTGAGTGACTTCAGCTGTCTCTTCAAGTGACATTCAGCTACTTGAGAAAGGAGTGATGACGAAAGTTCTTTGGACAGAAGACTTTCACTGACAAGAAGGTGACAGGTCCTTGCACAGCTGGTCTCTGATATGCCTCTGAAGGGGCCTACATAGTGACTAATTTGAGCTTTGCAGTACCTGGGAGGAAGAGTGAGACCCATGCACTCTCTGACGTGGAGAAATCTGTAGTTCCACCCGCAGTGGACAGAGGTTAGAGAAACCCAATGTCGGTGGGCCACAGGCCAGGGGGAGGTCCTCAGGGTGAGTGGACATCTGTTGGTTTTTGCCTGCTTGGAATCCATTCTTTCTTCTCATACTGATGCCTCATTTTTGCTCTAACAGGTCAACCCATCTCTACTTTCATTTGATAGGAGCCAACCTTGGGTTCCTGGTTCCAGGGATTAGCCAGTCAACATGTTCATTCCCTTTACACCAGGGATTGGTCCAGGAATGGGTCAAGATGATCCGATGGGACACAGTTCTTTGCCTTTTATCACAATTCTTGGGTCAGAGAGAGCTTTTATCCTCTATGTGGATACAGACCTGGGAGGTCTCGGAGTTACTACCCAGAACAAACTGGAGGATGGGCCAGCTCAGACATTAGAAGATCTAAAAAAAGGAGAGAAAGAGACCCTCCCATTCTGAAACATTAGTTGGGCTCTGATTCATCTGTGTCTGAAGGAAACACTATTCAGCATTCTCTTCCATTACACAAATCCATGAATCCTTGTTTCCTCTTTAGTTGATTTAAATTTGTTTCTCATTGGAAAGAATATTGACCAGCACAAATTGTTACTATTTTTGAGTGTCTACTTGTCTGCATGCCCATGAGGCCATTCATCTGCAGAGCAGGCCCTAGGATAGGCATTTCTGATGTCCCACTTCAGAGAAAATCTGAGGCTCCCAGAGATCAGGTAATGCCCATGATGGGTACCTCGTAAGGATGGCAAGTTTTCTGTCTTAAAAACACTGAAACTCCTTTTTCTGTGGGAAGAGTGTGTGACTTTGTGGGGTTTAGAATAAGACTTATCTGGCTTTGTGTCTTTGGCTTAATAATTCTTAGCTATGTCCATGTCTAGGAACCTTAGCATGTCTCTACCTCAGTTTTCTCATCTGCACAAAGGAGATTCTAACCAACTGTAGCTATTTTGGATGGCTCCATGACTAGAAATATTTGTTTTGTGAGGGTGAAATGAGCAAACAAATGTGAAGGTGAAATGTAAACTAGAGAACATTGTGCATTGATAGGGTTCCTGTTTAGGTGGACAGACACTTGGGAGTTATCCCTGTGTTCTTCCCGCTCTCCATAGGAAGGGACAGACTTTAGTCCAATGAACAGTTATGTAGTAGCAGTCTGACTTGTGTGTGTCCAGGACTCTACTCATAGGAGGGCACAAAGATGAATGACACAGGTTTTGGTCTCTGAGGAGCTCATCATCCAGTAGAGGAGAATCACAAGCAGCAATTCACTGCACACAGTGTGAGCCGTGGAGACATGGGAGCACATGTAAGGTTCAGACTTAGGGTGGAGGAGAGAGACAGTGATCCAGTTGGCAGGAGATAGCAAATAGTATGGAAAGATTATTTCAACTAGATGTTGAAGGATGAATAATTTCTCATGAGATTGGAGAAAAAGGTACATTTTGCAACAGAGTAGAACTACATGATGAGTGTCCAGCATAGTCCAGTAGTAAAGTAGTGAGACTAGCTGTCTCACTGCAGGGGGCTTGGTCTGAACAGAGATGTGCTGAAGCGTGAAATACACACTAGAATTTTGAGACTTAGTCCCCTCCCCCCAAAAAAAGTGAAGAATATAAAGTATCTCCTTAATAATATTTTTATATTGATTATGTGTTGAGATGATAATAGTTTGGGTATGTTGGGTTAACGAAAATATATAGTTGAACTGGATTTTTGCCTGCTTATTTTTAAAAAATGTGTTTATTAGGAAAGGTAAAATTACATTTGTGGCTCTTCCATTTGTGGTTTGCTTGAGCTATATTTCTGTTGGACAGCTCTGCTCCAGGCAGAGGAAATAGCAAGTGTAAAGGGACAGAGTCAGGCACGGCATGAATGAGTGTAGGAAATTAGCTGACTCGGTCGAGTGTGAAGGCTTGAAAAGTAGGGTCTGGGGGAGTTGGGTGCTCCCAGACCCAAGTTCGACAGCCCAAAATATGTTGGAAGTTCAACAGCCCAAAACATGTCAAGAAGCTGAATGACATCCTGCTGGCCATGGAGAATAATGACAGTTTCTAACGTGGGGGTTCCAAGGGCAGGTTTATGTGACTTGTCTTTAGGGTGATCTATGGGGAGAAGGTGATAGTTCAGTTGTCCTAGTTCCCTGCAGCTACTATAAAGATGGCCACAAACACAGGAGCTTCAAACAACAGGGATTTTTTCATTCACAGTTCTGGAGACCAGAACTCCAAAGTTGTTGGGAGTCACACGTGGAATGAAGAAAAACCAAGATGGAAGAGATTATTAACAATCAGAGAGCAGTCAACTCACAGACCGGGGACCACAGAGCATGATCTGAATTGGTCCAATTTAATGCAGTTATGAACATCCATATATAATTTGGATAGGAAATAATCCCAATAATCAAGCAGGGGAAGTGAACTTGATTCCAAAATGTTCATGACAAATAGCAGGAATACAGATGATAACATAGGAATCTGCCTATGTGGGGAATCATCATCATCTGTTAGTCATAAGTCTCCTGAGACATTCCAAAGAGGTTAGGAGACTGTATCACAGGTGAGAGACTGGCTATTGACCACCCTTCAGTGTGCCAGAGGGGATGAGACAAAATAAAAAGTGATCTTTTTATCTCATAGCTCATCTCTCATCCTGTTCCCATGTCTCTCACAAAATCAAGATGTTAGGAGGACCTTGTTATCTCTGGAGGCTTTGGGGGGCCATTTCCTCCTCTCCTTCTTCCTGGCGATGCCAGCATTCCTTGGCTTAGGGTGGCACCACTCCAGTCTCTGCTTCTGTCTTCGCCTGACTTATTCTTTTCTCTTTCAAATCTCCATTTGTCTTTCTTCCATAAAGACAACTGACATTAGGTTTAGGGCCCACCCCAAATCCAGCAGGCCCTCATCTTGAGACCCTTAGCTCAATTTCATCCACAAAGGCTCTTTTTACCAAATAAGGACACACTCAGATTCTGAGGACTAGGGTGAAATATATCACTGTTGGGGCCACTTTCATTCTACCACAATGGGTGATAAGAGTCTGGATAAGGAAGGGGTCATGGGTGTGGAGATGAGAGGCTATTTTTGAACAATATTTAGAAGATAATTGGGATTAACTCACAGGACGGTACAATATCCAAGACTTACTGCACAAAAATCCTTAAATAGGAAGGAAGAGAGAGTGGGGTATAAAGTGAGTAAGATTTCCCTGAGTCAATAAATTATTGAAGCTGGTAGGTGGTCATTATACTATCCTAATGGTGGTCATTATACTATCCTCTTCACTTTTGTATACATTCAAAGTTTTCCCAAGTAAAAGAATTTCAAAGAAGATAATCAAGAATACTTCATCTCCTTGTGTTAACTACTTATTAATGGAATCTCAGTTTTAATTAAGTGCTTACAATGTGCCTGGCATTTGCTGAGTCCATTGTTGATGGATTGTGGGGACAGCCAGACTTGTTTTCCCAGGAATGCGATTCTCTTGTATCACATGACAAATAGGCCTAAAGATATAGTTTGCAGGAGCCACGTATATCCATGACAAGGTTTTCTCTTAGGATAAATCCCCTTTCATCACAGGCAATAGGAAATTCACATCCCCTCGTTCAAGCCCAGAGCAGTCACGGCCTACAACTGGCCAGGGTGTTGTTTGGAATGAAAGTTTATTTTCCTTAATCATTTCAATATCACGTAGAAGTAAGAATGAATGACAAGTGATCTCTTCCTGACTCCATAAACTGTCACAGGGAAGCCTATTTAACCGCAGGAAAACACTGAAATATTTTAATTGTCCTGTCTCTGTGGTAGATGGTTGTTACCTGAGTGGAGGAGGGGGAAGCAGAATCCATTGTAATCTTAAGTGCAGTCAAGAATGTTTGTGTGTGCATGATTCTGTAGTTTAATCCACACGTTCTTTCTCAGATAGTTTCATTGCAGAGATGTGGTGTAACAATGATGTCAAGAGAATGGTTTGCTGGTTATTGAAGAGCCTGCACACACTATTTGCAGGGTATGTTGTTGACAGTAAAAAATGACATATCTATTATTCATGGGGTCTTCCCTGACATAGAAGTGGTGGTGTGGACTTGGTGGCTATAAATAAAGGGAGAGGAAAGTAATGGAGTTTGAGATGTGCATCTGTGCTTACATGTATCTTGGGTTATTTCAGGAGCTCTGCATTACCATTTTCCCATGGGGGTCGGCCAGTTCAGGGACATCTGGATCTAGTCTCAGCATCACAGAACGAAGTTTCTGTGTGCCTGCTCATGGTCTAGCCCCATTTCTTTGCTCTCTAATCTTCAGTTTTGGTTTGCTCTCTGACTGAGGAGTTTAGGAGCACCTACCAGTTCTGCAGCCCCAACCATGCCAAATGCTAGTCTTAAAGCCTTTGTCTGGTGGCTCAATCCCACTTAGGACCAGGTCTTTGGAATGAACATGATGGTTTCCAACTGTTTCAAAAGTTCCTGCAAGAATGAAATGATGCAATACATGTGATGCACTTAGCATGGCGTTCACCCTGCCATTCCTGAGTGTGAATCACTCAGTAAACCTAAGGCATTGGTGGGAGGGTAGAGGGTAGAGAGAGTTTTGGGCCTCAGCCACAGGGAGCAAAGACAGTGGAATTCTTGTGCTGATGTGTGGCTGGATGCAGGTATACAGCAGCACTATCCCTACTGGGCGCCAGCTAGGAACAAAGAATCACAGCTCCACCTTGAGCTGCTTCCCTCCCCACCAAGTCACCATGTTCCTCCTCATCCTTATTCCAAGCAGGACTTGTCTTAGGACTGGTCTGTGAGTTTCCCTTCAAAGTACTAGAGAGTATAGACTCTTCGAAGTTCCCTTAGCAACAAACTCAACTAGAGATATCAACGTGGATACAAGTCTGGAATTTTAAGATGAGTTTAACATATATTTTATGAGTGAAAAAAGTTTTTTTTTTTTTTTAAGTAATACCGGTTTACATGACTGTATGTTTCAGAAGTATAGGATCCTATCTCCTGAGATATGTACTGCCCACACCACACCGACCACCAAGGAGGACTTTTAATAACTGTAGGTGATGTTGAATTGTTTTAATTAACTCATTCATTTTTATTGGGGTAGCATTGACTGCAGCATCATATATGATTTAGGGGGATAGGCTCACACATTACCATAATTGCACCCTTATCAAAGGCACCCCAAATCCTCCACCACAGCATACTGGACACCCTCTTGCCTTTTCTCCTCACCTCTCATCTCCCTCTCTAGGAGCTCAACTCTGCAGTCAGATATCTAGGCTGACCCTGGTGTTTTGGAATGTACCCAAGTTTACTGAGAGAATCAAGATAGAAAATCAACTTAAGAAAATAATACAAAGATTTCTGATTTATATCTCTATAAGTAGAAAACACTAAGACTCCTTAGTCTTTTAGGTGTTTGCCACACACACTTTTGGTCACTTGTCAACAATCCTTAATTTCATAATTTTCAGTAACTTTCAGTTTCAGGGATGTATTAGAAGCCCTTGCTCAGAGCTAAGAGCATTCAGCAGCCTGCCCACCTCAATCCTACCTTTGTCATCCTCTATTTGTTTTCACACACACAGTGATTCTGTGCTGTGTTTTTACTTCCAAATAGCAACACTGAAAAGTAAAACAATTGATCTAGGTAACAGTAGGGAAATAGAACTGGAGACATCGAGGAAGGAATGACGTGGAGCCAGAAGGCAGACTTGGGAGTATGTGGGTCAAGGAGTGTCTGTGTTGACAGTAGCCTAAACCTAGGAACATGTTGATTGAAATGTCTACACCAAGACCAGAGGTCTTGCTTAACATGTTAGTGGGTCTTCATGTCATGGAGGAGTAGACTGTTCCTGTGCTAGACTCAACCTTCAGCTGGACAATCAATGCTTCAAATACCCGTAAGACTGTCAATGACAATGAGGGTTGCATCTCCGAATATGGACTCTAAAACAATGGAAGAAATGTTTTGGCTTTCGAAATTCTTTGGAACAGTTAACTGGTCTCACAAAGGAGTGGGATTTCTTTCACAGCAGTCATGCAATTTCCATGTTTTTAGAGAGAGCTCTGAATTATCTGCATCACCTTATCCAGTGTTCCTGATGCTACAATGTGTATGCTAAAATTCAGATGCTGCTAATAACATTGCAATATAAGGAGGGTTGTTCAAGAGCATTAACTATAAAGTCAATACATAGTAGAACTAAGCAGAAATCTGTAAAGTGATTGTTGCCTTACTTGCAATAAAAATAATAGCTAAAATTAATTGAATACTTGTTAGGCACCAGGGACTTTTGTAAATCTCATATCCATCCACCTATCCACCCACCTGTCCCTCCAACCATTCTTCCATCCACCCATCTATCACCCAGCCACCCAGCCACCCACCCACTTACCCACTCAATCATCCATCCATTCATCCACCCATCTATCTGTTTATCATCTGTCATCTCTTCATCATCTTCATAAACCTACAAAGTAACCCTATGAAGTTGGTATGACTGTCAATTTTAATCTGTAACTTCTTGGAGATTTGGGGTAACAGAGAGGGAGATGTCTGTGTCAGTGGTGGCTTAAGTCTGTGTAACTTAATTGAGAATATTAAGTGTCTAGAGAGAATGAGTATCCAGGTAGCTTGGGGCAGACACAGTAGCTGAGTCTCAGAGATTGTCAGAGAAGGTTTCTTGGCTAAATGCTCTCAAGTTTTATGGTATCCTGCCTTGGCTAGTTCTTTCATTATCTGCTTCAGGACCTTGTCTTCCTGTTACTTAAGTGGACATCTATTTGAGGTTGTAAATCCAGCTTATTTATACCTTAACTGAAATGTGTGTGTAAATGAGACCAAGGGTATATGTGGGCATTTATATAAATATGTCACCTGTAATATAGATAATGACATAGAATACATGCATTATTTGTATATAATGGGGACTGGGAATGCAACACTTTCTCTCTATCCAGTCCTGCTGGGAAATAATATTTGTTGTGCCCCTGCTAAGTGTCATCATTCTCCAGTATGTGGTAGAAGCCAGATTTGAACTCCACTCTGGTCATCTTCAAAGTTGCGACTTCTCCAGGTGAGAGTTGCTGTATTTCCTTCTGTACCTTTGCAATATTTGGGAATTTAGAAAATGAGACTCTAACAACCTCAACTAGAGAGATGCATGCTTTAATTTAGACTAAGCTGAGGACCGTGGCCAGGGTAGTGGCAGACAGAGAGCATCTGTCCTGCTTCTGGAGCCTTTCTTGTAGCCAGTCATTGAGACCGCTCACTCAACCAGGCCCCCTCTCATGACTCTGAGCTGGGTTTGGGGTTGCATTGCAGGGTCTGCACTCCTGAGGTATAAATACTTCCACACAAAGAAATCCCAGCCGTGGAAGTACAGTTCCACTTCAGTCGGGGCTTCTTGGAAGCTTGGTGAGCTGTACTTCACCCTTTGGTCACAAGTGCTGTTTGAGTCCATTTCATGGAGCTGCTTATCTTGCTCCAGATCAGCTGCAGGTGAGCAGGGCAGTGTGGATCTCAGCTTGGGAGCCCTGCTCATCGCTTGACTGTGCTCTAGCAGAGTCCCCCAAGTAAGAGGAGATTCTTTGAGCAAATGCTGTCAGATTTAGCTTTCTTATTATTTGTTTCGTTTGGTTTTTATGAGGGCTGGGCCCTTCTGTTCCAGAACCAGGAACCTTACCTTCAAAGCAGGTGGGTGGGATGTCACCCCAATAGATTTTGTTTTCCTGGTTGCAGATTCACATGGCAGTGTATCTTTTCTTCTTTGCTCAAAATCCTTCTTCCCTGAGGATGCACAGGCCAGTGGTTCTTCAGGGCATGGATAACCACACCACAACCCATCCTTAGAGGGATCACAGGGGTATGTTGCCTCTGAGTTCATCCTGCATATATTTAAAGTTGAGCTGCTTAGGAAGATCAAGCATGAATTTTCCAACACAAGAAAGCTTCTTGCTTTGGGTGGGAATTCTCCTTTTCTTCATGCAGGAGGGCTTCATTCATCACTGCCTTTCCTTGTCCAATTTCATTAACCTGTGCTTGTGTTCATCTTGTGGCAGCTTAATAACCTTTATTTGTGGAATCCCTCAAAGAAAGCCTTGGTTATAAATCCCACATCACAGAAATGAAGGCATAAATGCCAATCTGTGTCACTGTGTAATATTTATTATTTTAATTAAAGAAAATGAATAGCGACATTTATTAGGTCACAAGTTACTTGTTAATGGCAACAAATGACAAAATTTACTGATTTTATGAGCAAATCTTGGAACGTTCCTTAGTGATTTTTTTCTGTTACACTCTTCATGTGAGTGTGCTAATAATGCACAGGCCACTTTTCTGGAAGCCAGTGTTTGTTTGTGGTGAGACTCACTTCCTGTTCAGGAAAAGGTCAGATTACTGAGAGGGGGAGGCAGAACTGACTGATTTTAGAGTTGCTCTCCCCCCTCCAACTGTTTCAGATAAAACTTGACTTTCTGAGGGGGTGTGTGTGTGTGTGCATGCACGCACGTGTCTGTAGTTTACTTACCAAACAGAACAAATATGATTTCAGGAATCAGGGATGTGTATAAAACATTTGGTTCATTTTTTATTTTATTTTATTTTTTAACTAAGACATCTTTATTCCAGGGGTGCTTAATGGAGGAGAGAAATACAAAAATATATACAGTATAATTTGATGAAGATCATATATTAAGGAAAAAAAAACTGTCCAAGAATGAGAATAAGGGTTTCCCAGAAGTTACACCTAAAGGCATTCAGGACACTTATCTAAGAAAGTTAGAAATTTTCTTGAATTTTCTACTAGAATGATCTAGTTTTAGGCCTTTTACTTAGACCTATGGTCCATTTTGAGTTAATGTTTATATGTGATATGAAGTATGGTTCAAAGTTAATTTTTTTTTCTTGCATATGGGTTTTGGTCCATTTATAAATCATCTCCCCCCACTCCGAAATACTCATTTAGATTGGGAGCAACATATAAAAAATGTGTAATAGTTAAAATGATGGGGACTGAGATGTTTAAAAATACATTATTTCATTTAGTATTCATACTGCTACCATGAAGAACATACTTCAATATGGCCATCCAAGCTGGGCACAGTGGCTCGTGCCTGTAAGCTTCAGCCTATGAAGTGGCTGGGGCTAGGCATCGTGGTTATAGTTCCAAAAAATAGCTGGACGTGGTGGCACATGCCTATAATCCCAGCTACCTGGGAAGCTGAGGCTGGGGATTGCTTGAGTCTGTGGTACCCTGGGCAACGAGAGCCTGCAGTTCCATGGACAAAAATAGCGAGACCTTGTCTCTCTCTCTCTCTCTCTCTATATATATATATAAATGGATGGCCATATATATATATGACCATCCATTTATTTATTCGTCCAGTCAACATATGTTTTTTGTATTAGTTGTCTTAGGGGAGAGCTTATGGATGAGGCAAAAAACACAGTTGTTTAGTGTTTGTAATAGGACATCAGGCCACACCCTGTGGGTGACAATGCTGGTGTGTGAACCCTTCTCGTTAGGTTGACTAGCAGTGTTTGGTTGGTTAGCAGTGTTTATCCCTGTCCCTGAAACAGTGTCTTCTTATGATGGAAATTTTGACCATCATGGTGAAGGAGAGTTTGAAAAGATCTGTGGCTCTAAGGATCTTGCTGATGGAAAAGTTCATTTTTGTTTGTATGATATCTACAAAAAGTCCTGTTTCCTGGAGCTTGTCTGCCGGTGGATTTTGTAAGAACTGTTTCTGGAGCAAATAGGATAAAAGACAGTGCTGGAGTTTAAGGCAGTTTTCTTTAAGAGAAACTGTTAACTTGTTTATAATCATAACTGGCATGGTCTTTATTTCAGTGTACTTGTTTCATTTGCAGCCTACTGATGGGAAAATCATGAAATATAGGATTATATTATTTTTCCTTCAATATGCTAGTAGTGGTTTTATTTTTTTAATTTATTTTTAAAAATCAATTGCACACATATATATTTTACATCATTGTCTACCCCAAGGTTCTCCCACCACCATATGACCTGTGAACGATCATTTTAATCTCTTGTGCCCAAGTTTGCTGTTATAGTTGACATGTGTGGCATTGAAGTGTTTAATATGTTAAGATATAAATTATTACTTTCCCCCTTTGTAAGTAGAAAAACCAAGGCTCAAACTTCTTCCACTCTCCAATTGAAGGTGGTTAGATCAATCGTGTGCTGCTGATGTGTATTTCCAGGAAGCTTTGGCTCTTGGAGTGTTAACTACCTTACCTATGTACAAAATTAGAATGAAAGCTTAGATATGTATCAACAGATATCTTACATTTAGGTTCAGCAAGTTATAGAAAATGCATAAAATCCATATCAAACTATATGATATTAAATTTTCTGCATCTCTCTCCTTTTAGATAATCTCCAGCAGCTATAAGAATTCACTGTTCAAAAAATTTTAATCAAGGGAAATCTAGCTTGTGCTGTGGAGAGCCTACATCTCAGAAGCCCAGAGGGGCCCAGGTGAGGGCTCTGGCCTCGCACCAGAATACTTCCAGTTGCCAAGGTAATGTACCTGGGAGACAGGAAGGGACCGGGACCGTGAGTTTTCCATCTGAATTGGTCTCAGCTGAACAGGCTGAGGACTGAGTTTTAACCTCCAACTTTTACTGTGGAGAACTCACACCCCAGAAGCCCAGAGGGGCTCAGGTAAGGGCTCCAGTCTTGCACCAGACTACTTCCAGTTGCCAAGTTAACACACCTGGGTGATAGGAAGGGGCCATGAGGTTTTTTTTTAATATTTTATATTTTTATTTAAATTTTTTTTCTAAATTCTTATAAATTCTTATATAAGTAAATAAGGTGAATGGTTACTGGCATGCCTTCCCTCCTCCACCCCACCCCCTTGTGTTCACTAAGTCTCCACTCTCATTGTTCTTTTTTCGGTTTATGTTGGGTTCATTGGTCCTTTGGTCTCTTTTTCTGTGGCTGTGTTCATTTTCCGGATGAGAGACTGCGTTCCAGGGCCATGGCACATTGTGCTTGATGGTTTGTAGTCCTTAGCTTTGTATTGGGTACCCAGTCCATGTTCATTTGGGGGCTTTCGGTGTCGTCTAGTTGCTGGCTCCAGTAGTCTCCTTGCCATTCCGCTATCTCTGCACCTCATTTCTCTAACCTCTCACTTTGGAGATCCTTTCCCCCAGCCATTGTAAGTGAGGAGGTTTCTTGTAGGTCATCTCCTCTCCATCTGCAGAATTGCTGGGGAGCCAATGCCCTGACTCTGCAGGCCTCCTTTTTCAAGGCTTGGGGAGGGAGCCATGTTTCCTTGGGTGGCAAGTTCCACATGGGGTTTTGATTCATCAGCTTCCGGTGAAGCCATAGATGAAGGTCTGATAGGTCTTTACCACAGATGTTTCTCCATTCCAGCATCTACTATCTTTCTGAATTATCCTTGTTCTGTGTTCCACACATATGTATGCGCAGGCTCTTTTCTGGCCCCTCATCTGTTCTATGTCGTTGTGTGCACATTTATGCTAATAGTCCTTCTGTGAGCTAAGTGGAATGAGGGTGAAGCAGCAAGGGTGTCATCCTCCCTCCTCCCCTCCTGCTATTCCTGGATCAAGGATGGATCCTGTCTTGCCCGCCTGTCAGGTCCGGGGGTCCTGGTCAGGGGCCATGAGTTTTATTGCACAGCACTAGCACAGACTAGAGAATCAAGGACACTCACTACCCAAGAGTGTCAAGACACCCCAATCAAAAAGCTTTATATAGCAAGCCCTAGACACACCACTAAATAAAACCAGCTGCTCGGGAGCACTGAAAAAATATTCAAGACTCATCAATTTAAAAAGAGGAGAAACAATGAAAAAAGAAGACAGACAATACAATAGAAACTATGTATACTCACCACATCCACTCTCTGAAAAGGAACTTGTCCCCCCAAATAGCCAACAGAAACAAGATATAACCACCACAGCAGCAAAAGCACAAAGGCAGAATTAGCCACAAATTGGTAGGCTTCACCATGCCATCTAATTCTAGGTCAGTAGTTACTTAATACGTGGAGCAAGCCTAAGATAAACACAGGAAGGAGGAAGAATACACTCAAGCAAGGCCTAAGAAAAATAACTCACCACCAAAGGATAAACAGTCTGCAGAAATCAACATGGATGACATGGAAGAAATGCTCTATATGACAAAGAATTTAGAATCAATGTGATAAAAACTCTCAAAGAGTCCAGGGAGGAGGAAAAAAAGGGAGAGCAAGAGGTTAGAAGCTTTCAACAAACTAAAAGAAGTAGTAGAAAAATATAGAAAAGAATGTAGCATAATGAGAAATATCATTGGTGAACGGAAGAATGAAATTGAAACCCTAAATAAGAAGCTGCAGTAGATTGAGTTTTTAAGAGGAGCAATAGAAGAGCTCAAAAGTGTAGGGAAAAGCCATGAAACAGATTAAAATAAATAGAAGAATGAATCAGCACACTAGAGGATACTGGATTAGAGGGGATGAAGAAAGAGAGAAAAACAAAAAAGACAGAAGAAAAAGTCAGAGATCTGTCAGATACCCTAAAGAAAACAAATATAAGAGTAATTGGAATCCCAGAAGAAGAGAAAGACATAGGATCTGAAAGGCTTTACAGTGAAATAATGGAGGAGATTTCCCCAAATCGGAAGAAAGAAATGAAAATAGACATACAGGAAACAAAAAGGATACAAACTACTTTAATGAAAGAAGAAGCACAGTAAGACAGCATAGTAAAGCTTTCAAGAGCAAAAGAAAAAAATATGAGAATAGCAAGAGAGAGGAAACATAGCCTACAAAGGAAAACCAATTAGAATGACTTCAGATTTCTCAGAAGAGAGACTCCAAGTAAGGAGAGAATGGGACCACATCTTCAAAGCACTCCAAGACAAAAAGTGCTAACCAAGAATACTCTACCCAGCAAAACTTTCCTTCATTTATGAAGGAAAAATTAGAATTAGATAAGCAAAGCCTCCAGAAATTTGCTACCACCAACCCTCTACTCCAAGAACTCCTGCAAGAAGCCCTAATACTGGAACCCATAGAAGAATAAAAAGAAAGAATAAAAAAAGAAACTAAAACAGATCTCCAAAAGACCAGGAATCCATATTAGCACCTCAAACATCAATAATTACTCTAAATGTCAATGGTCTAAACTCATCAATCAAAAGACATAGAGTTGCAGACTGGATTAAAAGACAGAGGCGAACATTCTACTGCCTCCAAGAAAACACATCTGATCCCAAAAGAGAAACATAGATTGGAGGTAAAAGGATGGAAAGCAATTCTACAAGCAAATGGCCCCCCAAAAAAGGCAGGGGTAGCCATTCTTATAGCAGACAAATTATACTTCAAAATAAAAAAGTGGCAATGGATAAAGAAGGTCACTACCTAATGGTTCAAGGGTCAACCTATCCAAAAGACATAACAATTATCAACATATACTCACCAAACAAGGGTGCACCAAGATTCATAAGACAGCTACTTAGAGAACTCTAAACAAATATTGGTGAAAATGCACATGTAATAGGAGACTTTAACACCCCACTCTCAACAAAGGACAGATCAAAAAAAAAGCTACACAAAAGCCTTAAAATAAGACCTAGACAAAATGAACCTGATATCTACAGAACTCTACACCCACAAGGAAAAAATACACCTTCTTCTCAAATACACATGGATCATTCTCTAAAATTGACCACATACACATGTTTGCCACAAGGTAAACATGAATAAATATACAAAGATAAAAATAAATAATACCAACTTTTTTTCTCAGACCACAAAGGTATCAAACTAGAAATCAACAACGAAAAGAAAGCAAGAAGAGCATCAAACACTTGGAGACTGAACAGTGTGCTGCTTAATGAAGAATGGGTAATTAAGAAATTAAAGAAGAAATTAAAACTTCAAAACAAACAACAAAGAAGCCACAACATTCCAAAATGTCTGGGACACAGCAAAAGAATACCTAAGAAGAAGGTTCATAGCAATACAGACTTATATCAAAAACCAAGAAACTAAACAAAAAATAACCTACTATTCCAACTTGAAAAATTAGAAAAAGAGCAACAAAAAGCCCATCAGAAGACAAGAAATAACAAAAATAAAAAAATAAATAACCTATAAATCAAAAAGACTATCCAGAAGATCAACAAAACCAAAAGCTGGTTCTTTGAAAAAGCTAATAAAATTGATAAACCCCTTGTAAAGCTCACAAAGGAAAGAAAAGAGAAAATTCAAATAAACAGGATCACAAACAAAAAAGGAGAAATTACAACAGACACAAAAGAAATGCAAAGGATAATGAGATTACTATGAGCAACTATATGGAAATAAATACAACAACCTGGATGAGATGAACAGATTCTTAGAAAGATACAGCTATCAAAAATTGAAAAAAGAAGATATAGAGAATTTAAAGAAACCAATTACAAGCAGCAAAATTGAAGCCGTCATCAAACTCTGCCTAAAAACAGGAGCCCAGGACCTGATGGCTTTACAAATAAATTCTACCAGACATTCAAAGATGAAATAATGCCTGCACTACTAAAACTTTTCCAAAAAATTGAGAAAGAAGGAAAACTGCCAAACACATTCTATGAAGCAAACATCACACTCATAGCAAAACCAAATAAGGATAGCACCAAGAAAGTAAACTACAGACCAATTTCCCTAATGAATATAGATGCAAAAATTTTAAACAAAATCCTGGCAAATCAAATCCAACGATGCATAAAAAACATTATTCACCATGACCAAGTGGGATTTGTCCCAGGCACACAAGGATGGTTCAACATCCAGAAATCAATTAACAATACACCACATCACAAAGAGAAAAACAAAAACCAGATGCAGAGAAAGCATTCAACAAAGTCCAGCATCCATTCATGATAAAATTCCTTGAAAAATTGGGGATTAAAGGAACATACCTCAACATAAGAAAAGCCATATATGAGAAACCTATGGCAAACATCATCCTAAATGGGGAAAAACTAAAATCATTCCAATTAAGATCTGGAACCAGGCAAGAATGCCCACTGTCCCCTTTTTAACATTATACTGGAAGTTCTAGCTAGGGAATAAGAGAAAGACATAAAAGGGATACAAATAGGAAAAAAGGAACTGAAGCTATCATTACATGCTGATGACATGATTCGCTATATAGGGAACCCCAAAAAATCCACAGAAAGACTAGTTGAAATAATAAACCAGTTCAGTAAGGTAGCCAGATACAAGATCAGCACAGAAGTCAGTAGCTTTCCTACACACAAAAAGCCAAATAGAAGAAGAAGAAATCAGAAAACAATCCATTTTACCAAGAAAAAAAAATTTAAAAACCTGGGAATAAGCCTAACAAAACACATGAAAGAACTATACCAAGAAAACTTTAAAACACTGCTAAAAGAGATAGAAGAGGACATAAGGAAATGGAAAGACATTCCCTGCTCATGAATTGGAAGAATTAACATCATCAAAATGACCATCCTACCAAAAGCAATCTACAGATTTGATGCAATCTCTATAAAAATCCCAATGACTTTCTTTAAAGATAGAATAAAAATTACTGAAATTCATATGGAATAACAAAGACCTCAAACATCAAAAAGTGTCCTGAACAGAAAAAAAAGAGAACAGAGGTATTACAATTCCAAACTTCAAACTATATTGCAAATCCATAATAATTAAAACTACTTGGTACAAAACAGACATTCAGACCAATGGAACAGAATTGAGTGCCTGGAAATAAAACCACAAATATATAGTCAACTAATCTTTGACAAAGGAGTGAGAATTTTACATTGAAACAAAGATAGCCTCTTCAACAAATGGTGCTGGGAAAATTGGACTAAGACATGCAAAAAATGGACCAAGACAACTCCCTCACACCATGTACAAAAATCAATTCAAAATGGATAAAAATTAGATGTCAGAACTGAAACCATAGCATACATACAATTCAGAAATCCCTTCAGATGGCAAAAGAATGAAGGAACTCATAAACAGATGGGACTACACCAAACTAAAAAGCTTTTGTACAGTAAAAGAGACAACAGAAAAAAACCAAAGAAGCCTAACTGAATGGAAAAAAAATTTGCCCTTCACAAGAGTGATAAGGGTTTAATAACGAAGATCCACAAGGAACTCACACAACTAAAGAAAAACAAGAAGCCCAATCAAAAAATGGGGAGGAAAAACTAAAAAGACACTTCTCCAAAAAGGAAATACAAATGGCCAACAGGCACATGAGAAAATTGCTCAACATCACTAGTAATCAGGGAAATGCAAATCAAAATCACAATGAGCTACCACCTTACACCAGTAAAAATGGCCCACATCCAAAAAATGGGCAACAACAAGTGCTGGTGAGGATGTGGAGATAAAGGAACACTCTTACACTGTTGGTGGGAATGTAAACTGGTCCAACTACTATGGAAAGCTGTGTGGAAGACCCTCAAATTAATGAAAATGGAACTACCATTTGATCCAGCAATCGCTGGAGAATCTTCCCAAAGGAGACCTCAGTGTGGGTACAAAGGGACACCTGTACTCGAATGTTTACTGCAGTACTGTTTATAATTGCAAGGACTTGGAAGCAACCTAAATTTCCAAAGCACATAACTGGATGAAAAAGATGTGGAATATTGCAATATGGAATATTACTCATCAATTAAAAATGACACATTTGATGATTTTATGGTAACATGGATGTACTTAGAAGAAATCATATTAGCAGAAACTAGTCAAAAAGAGAAAGACAGAAACCAAATGGTTTCACTAATATATGGTATATAGGGAAAAAATAAACAAAAGTCATGAGAAAAAGTCAAAATAAGCTAACCACCAAACTGAAGTACCCAACTCAGGGAGGGAGGGAGAAGTTGGGGAGGGTGGGGGTGTGTGAATCCATGGGATTACAAAGATGTGAAATTTATATATAAATGAATTATTAAAAAAAAATAAAAACTTTAAATCGTATATTATAGTTTTTCTAATACTGAAAAGTATTAAAAGTTAGAAGGGGAAGTTAAGGACTCTTGCACAGACAAGCAGAGAGAGCTGCCCCTGAAGAAGGGATAGTTTTGCTATATGAGAGGCCTGCACAGTGACAGGCATGCAGTCTAGGGAGGAGAGCCACCTCTGCTGCTTGGCAAAGGGAAAAGGTTGGTAAAGAAAAACACCTGCACAGTCACAGGTGGGCAGGAGAGCTGCTGTAGTTCAAGCATTCATTCTATAGGTCCTTTCGTCCTCTCTCCCCCTTCTCCCTCCCCTCCCCTTCCCCTTTTCTCCCTCCCCTCCCCCTCCTCCTTCCCCCTCCTCCTTTCTTTCCCTCCCTCCCTTTTCTTCCTTACTCTTCTACCTTCTTCCCCATCCCTCCCTCACTTCCCTCCTTCCCCCCTTCCATATTATTCACTTTTACTAAAGTATAATTGGTGTGCAAAAAACTAATTTCAAAATGTGCAAAGCTAATTTGAGTGACTTTCATTTTGCTTTAGTTTAACTCAACCATTTTCCCCTTTAAAATTATTATTTTCATGGTCTCATGGTTTCATGGTCTCAAGGTTGCAGAGTTATTCCTATGTTGTTTTATAATAGTTTTTTTCCTAATAGTTTTTTTTTTTTCCCTAACAGACATGTCTATGACTCATCTTGAGTTGGTTTCTTAGGTGTGTTGACATAGAGGTTGAGGGGTCACTTTTTTATCATAAACACATCAAGTCTTTGTAGCACAAGTTTTTTAAATAGTCAAATTGCTCTGTGGGTGAATCTGTAAGTCTGTCTCTGAACTTTATGCTCTTCCATTGATCTCCATGTCTATTCAATGGAGATATTATTGTACAGATGTCTGTCCTTTGCGTTTTTTCACATGTATTTCAAAATTCAATTGTCAATTCTTAAAATAATATCTGCTGGAATTTTGATTGGTGTGTGTTAGGTTCATAGGTCAGTTTGGAAAAGAATATGTATCTTAATATTGAGTTTTCAGATTCAAGAACATAATTTATCTCTCCATTTATTAGGAACTTCCTTTGTTTCTCTCAGCAATGTTTTATAGTTTGCAGGGCATAAATGGTAAATATTTTGTGAAATTTACCCCTAAGCATTTTTGATACTGTTGTAAATGATATAATTTTAAAATTTCACTTGTTAAATTGTTAACTGATAGTACACTGAAATTATTTTTTACATATTTATTTTGCTTATTCATTTACTAGTTCTTGAACTTGTTTTATAGATTACCTAAGATTTTCAATATATATAATTACAACATCTGATGATAGCAGTATTCTTACTTGTGCTTTTCAAATCCATGTACCCTTTATTTCTCATTCCTGTCTTTTTTTTTTAAACTCCTCTCAGTCCATCTTTATTTTCTTTTTTTTAAATTTTTAAATTTTTTTAATTTTTTAAAATTTTTTTAATTTATTTATTTATATATATTTCACATCGTTTCAGTCCCTGGGGGTCACCCACCACCTCCCCTTCCCACCTGCTCCAGCTGGTCCCCATTCTCCCCTTGTGCAGTTTCATTTGGTTGACCATATATTAGTGAAACCATTTGGTTTCTGTCCCTTTCTGTCTGGCTCGTTTCTGCTAGAATGATTTCTTCTAGGTACAT